>JADDOH010016875.1:0-38338 GCA_016648135.1 Agrypnia vestita | reverse complement strand
GCGTAATCTTGGCAACTCAAAAGTAAGGTAATTGCCTTACTTGCATCCGTTATCGAACGGACCTTCGTTGTGATCAGGCGCGACGCTACGCGGAAAAAGGAACGGAGTATCGTACACTATTGTAAGAATGAGTATGTTATTTTAGTCACCGTGACTTCAAATTACCTGATTTTTCTGTCTACACGCAGAGCGTTTGTGTGCCGTGATTTGTTGTCTCTTTCAATGCAAAATTTGCTACATATGAAAGCCGGCTAGTATGGGAATAACGTGTCTATATTATAATACGTCAATGATGACAGCAGTTCAGAGACAGGTGATGGTTACTTAGGCGTGACGTATTCGCTCTGACTGGTGTTTCAGTTAAAATAGCCGATTTCACAATTTTATAGTTTTATTTTATTGAAAATCTTATTAATCTCAATGTGTATATTAAAACTGGATCATTTTTTAGAATCCTTTTAAAATATTTTCTTCTCTAAAATCGCTTATTCTTTAATACTGTCATCATGTCTATTATTTTTAAAAAATTAACTTTATTTAAACCACTAATACATGTTTCAAGACCAAAGTTTCTTTCTTCGGGAGAATACGAAGGAAACAAGATTTACTTTGTATTCTCTTGAAGAAAGTACCTTTGGTCTTGAAACATGTTGTGTATTTTAAACAAAGCTAATTAATATTCGTCGTATTAAATGGTAGGGAAAGTGATTTTTTATGTATATATTATAGACGGAATTAACAATTTTTTAATGATCATTCAAAACTCCACAACTCCAAAAAGGCTTTCCTCAACATGCAGGAATGTAAAAAACAATCAATCAAAAAATTGTAAATAATTAATCCGTCGAATTCTAGTGTATATGTTAAATAATTCGGAAGTTTATCATATGTGGGGTATAAAAACAAAGGCAGCAATATCCAAAAAATAAAAATAAATGTTTTGAATGCAGTCATCGGGTATTACTTATTTAAAACTTACTGAATTATAGATTTTATGTATCTCTCCCTTCCAAAATCACATTTCCTATAAATTTATACGCTTTGTTACCTATAAAATCTTGAATTCAATACATTATGAATCATAGACGATTGTATTAATTTTTTTTGGGATATTGCTGCCTTTGCTTTTATACCCCACATATAGGTACATAAAAAGAATATTTCACTATAAAAAGATAGAGGTATAGAGGTAGAAGATGAAAATATTCTGAATAATGTTTGTATTTATGCGGTTGTGTCGTGCACTTTTATCTCTTTACGATTTATCTGTGTTTGACCCTCACATTTAGGATCAATTAGTTGATAATTGACTGACATAATTTAGCTGCTAACCTTCAATAGTCAGGAACACCTTTATTAATTGTCGACTAAAAGTTGGCATTATTTTATGCACTGTATATACAGGGTGTCTGACAGCTAGTAGCAAAAACATTACAGGTGGATTCCTACCTTGATAATGAGTCGAAAATATTCTAGCGACTATGACCTAATCAAGGAGATATGAAATATCAAAGTTTGCATTTTTTTTTAAAATATTTTTTCAACTTCAACTTTTTTTTGAAAAATGTTGAACCGTCGTTACAGTAACTTATATCGATTATAAAAATATCATTCGCTTCAATTTTATTTTTTTACTTGTATTATGGGGAATGAATTTTTCACAGTCGATATAAGTTAATGTAATGATAGTCTAACGTTTTACAAAAAATATGTCGGAAATATTGAAAAAGAAAAATGCAAATTTTGATGTTGGATAACTCCTTAACTATCGATATTACGTCATGGTTGCTTGAAAATTTTCTGCTCGTAATCAATGCAGGAATCCACCTGTAAATTATTGTGTGCTAGCTTTGTTATGCCCTGTGTATGAAAAATAATATTTTATTCAGAGTATGAGGTAGAAATAAAGCGCTACTCAACTCTGTAAATGTAGTAAAAATCATTTTTCCAGTTATAAAAAGTATTAATATCTCGGACATATGAGAGGATCTAAGTATAGCTTAAACCAGTGCTTTTAAGCCTGTGGGTCGCGGTCGCAAGCCAGGTAAAAGTAAAACGCGTGGATTGTTTGTCATATATTGCAATAAAAGTACAACATTTTCAGTGAGAAGATAAACTGTTTATTTTTGAGACGTTAACAATTAAATCATTTTCTAATTGAAGCCTATTTTTCTTCTTAGTTTTTATATACCATTAAAATTAGTTATTTAATTCACGTAGGTTAGTAGGTGGTAATGGCACTTACAAGTTTAAAGCTTCTCTTGCCTGCTCTGGATATACTTCTTTTCTCTTCTCTTAATCCAAAAGATGTGATCGTTTGCGAATTCAATTCCAATTTAAGTATGTCATCAGCAGCTAAATCTGTAAGATTTTCTTTCATCTTCACGGATGACAGATCGGCCAGTTGTACTGACATATCCAAGAAAGATTTATTACCCGTATTTGCCTATTGGGAGTCTTAGAATCCAGTTCTGGAAAGTAACCTTTTTTTTAAGTTTTTGATATGTAATATCCTTCTTCTCGCTTTCCTGCAATTTGTAGCAGTGATTTCGTGAAAAATTACGGAAATGAGTAACATGAAATAAGACGCTGTGGAAGCGCGCGCTATTTCATTTGACCAATGAGCGCGCGCGATGGAAAAAAATTATCGTTTATAAACAAATCAATGTCCAGCAAGCGCCATCACAGCGAAGACGCACACTTCCAACATTCAACGCTTCTGATTTTGTATATATGTTGTGCGTTTGGTGTCAAGCGTGTGGATGTTGTATCTTTGATATATTTTGGCTTATATATCTTCGAAACTATCCAATAAATACTTTTTTTTTTTTTGCATTCTCAAATTTTATGTAATTTATGTGATTATTTTTAATTATTTATTCAAAGTTTTTATACAGTATGTTCAGCGGCACGCTACAGCCATCTATGAAAATAAATAAAAACATATAATTGACCAAACACATTTTTAAATAAAAATGCGTATGTAAATATATGGTACCTACCTTGTTGGGCAAAATGTAATAATAAACAAATGCACGTACATTTTCTTTACTTGTATTTACTAATTAATAAGTATGTAGGTATTAGCTTTTTTAAATTTTGATGTTAATTTCTGTTGTATCTCAATTGATATTTTTAATTGTGAGATGTCAAATTTTACACTTCATATGTGACTACTGTAAGGCTCGCTCGTTTTTTTAAATCACAGACATAGTTTTATTATGGGCCTGAGTGTTTGCCAGAATATTTTTCCTTGTAAAGGGATCGCGTATTCAAAAAGGTTGAAATATACTGGTCTAAACGAACTCATCATTCAGAGGAAATTAAGTGGTAAAACGAGCGAAGGAAGAAGCCGCATCTCGTGGCTGCGTAACGCTTTCGACTCGCAATCAAGGCAGGAATCCACCTGTAAAGCGTTGCGTGCTAGCCATGTTACACCCTGTATATCGCGCAGTACACCGGTCCTCATAAAAGTTGGGCATATACATGTACATGTACATAAAGAGAGAATTATGATTGCGACCAGCGGCGCGCCGGGTATTTGGGCTGGCGCGGGCGGGGGGCGGTGTTGCATTAAGCCTAAAAGCTTTTGGGGTGCGGCGGGAGGTCTTGAGGGAAGGCGCTATTAGGGCCCCGCGTTATCGCTCAATTTTTTTCCTCCGACATTTTTCATCCCCCGCGCCGCGTCCTCATTGTATTACGTTACGTCTTCTTTGACGAGCGTAACTCCGTTAAAAAAATGCCGTAGAATGGTAATTTCATTTTCCGATACAATTTTTCCGACGTCACTTTCATTTTGTCTGATGTCTTTTAATAAGAGTCGTACTTGCTTTATGTGTAGGCTCCTTCGGGTATTCAAAAAAGTTGGCCCATACATTTATTTACTCGCTACTATGCAGTGCCTTATCTAGATATTTTTAGCTTTATCTTATAGCTTGGAGTTTCATGAATAATTTGAATCATCGCTTATTTAAATATTCTAAAAATTGGCCGAGTTATAACTATTTAAAGCCAGCGTGGTAGGTGAATTTTTAAACGGATTTCATTTTTCTTTTGCGTTTTTATCGAAATATCTCTAAAAGTATTAGGTAGACCGATTTTGTTAATTTTTTTATACATCTTTCTAATAACATTATCTGCGATGTAGTTATGAGTTTGAGATGAGTTTGTGAAAAACACGCATATTATGAATTTTCAACATCGATTTTTTTTTTAAATAAATCAAGAATGTTTTCAAGATGGTCTCATTTGCACAAAAAAGATCTTTTTTATATGCTACATACAACCTATAAATTACATCTTTTAACAAGAAATAATTAACTTTTTCACTTCACTTAAACCCTAGATTGTATTTTTTGATGCTTTAACTTCTAAAAATGTAAAAATATAGAAAATTAGATATCATCACTCTTGCCTCTAAACCCCTGTTTGTCTTGGCCTCTTCAGGAGTCTTCCTCCACTCATCTCGGTCTAGTGCCAGCTCTCTCCAGTTCAGAAGCTCCAAGGCATGTCATTGAGGACGCTGCCATTCCATCTTAAATTTGACCTTCCTAAGCTCTTCCCCCTATCGGACTTAATTTCAGCAGGGACTTTGGTGCTTGATATGCTCAGAGTATAGAGCTCATTGTTGTAGCGTCTGCGCCAGTCTATTTTCTAGAAGCGGTCCAAAGATATGCTTTCAAAAATGTTAATTAGTACCGACGTCTCGGCTGCGTATGTGAGCACTGGTCTTATAAGCGTTTTATACACTAATATCTTAGTGTTTCTGGACAGCACTCTGGATTTTATCTGCTTTTGTAGGCGGAAAAAACAGCGATTTGTGCTCACTGTGAGGAAATTAGATATCAATGAAGGATATCATTTTAGATTTTAGTGGTAATCCTACATTCACAGGAAGAGTGATTGAAGTATTACAGATTTATCTGCTATTTCATTCAGGTTTTTCCACATTCGTGGAAGCAAGATTAGTACTTTTATATATAGGTAAGTGGAAGCCTGTCAAAGTAAGATCAAAGTAGACAGAATGCGGTCGGTCAGGTGTATGTGTGAAAAAACTATGTACCATAGAGAAGAATTAATTTTGCGGTATTGAATATCTGCAGTAATAATTTGAGCGTCCTCCGGGTATTGGAGTGTAGCGTTCGTATCCTATCTGTTTACCCCTACAGAAACTGCGTGATGGTGAATTACTTGATTTTGCATTTAGGTAGGGATGAGAAGTTGATATCGTGAAATCTTGAAACTTGTCAATCGTGAAATTAAGTGTTTTCACACTAGCGATTATACGCAGAGAACAATGTGCTCTAAGCTTATACATGTGCTATTGAAGTGAGTTGCAAAGTACCGTACCCTCACAACTCATGTACCCAAAAATCTCGTCAATTTTTAAGGTTTTTACGATCGTATTATTTATATCATTTTCTCCATTATTTACATCATTTTCTCCATTATTTACATCATTTTCTCTTTTAAGTCTTATCAATTGGCCATATTTGTGAGCTTTCAATATGACAATTTCAAATCAAATATTTATTGAAGAAATATATTTGACAGTGTCAAATATATTTGTTCAGAAAACCAGTAATCTTTTAGGCATGACGGAAAGTTACCCATGACATCCGGATTAGGAAGTAATCTTCTTACCACTTCTAACATACACTATTTTGTCGTATGTCGGGGCAAACAAAAATTGTTTTACATGTGGTCTAGTTGTTGGTCAACCATTAGTTAGAAAGACATCATGGAAGCCTGGAATTTAAGTGAGAATTGGGTAATTTTTTACAGGTTACACTTATTAAAGTATTTATTAAAGTAATTTTTGAAAAAAATAAAATATTGCACTTATGTTCATTCCCGTGGAGCTCCTCCGCCGTGACTGATATGCAACATTCTCCCGTGCACATTTGCCCGAGACGGAAAAGAATGTCATGTAATTATTTAAAAATGAAATATCAATGATATTAATGAAATTTTTAATTGAAATTATTTTTTGTTGAAAATATTGATTGCATTCTAGCCTGGGGTTTTTGAGATATGAAAAGCTTACGCAATTTGATTATATTGAAATTATTTGTAATATTTGCGATATTCAGAAGCGTAACTAGTTAATGTAGCTAATGAAAATTAAGGTAAATGCTCACACATTACATTTTTGCCGGATACAGAAATTCATGAAAACGCTTACATCAATTGAACGTCTATTTTTACTCCCTTTATTTTAACTCGTGGCGTCTGCTTGACGCAACAACTTTTGGATCGATTTTTAACCCTTTTCCCGTGATTCAATCGAGCTGAAACTTTGCAAGCAGACTCGTGGCGACGATCAAGAATATCTATTAAATTTTCGTTTAAAAAAATTAATAATTATATTTCAACTCACTAAGTTGTATGAAGAGACTGCGACGCGTCTGGTAGACACGAAACCTGATTATAGTACCTATAATTTTGGATTTTTGGAAATTTTTTATTACTTCCCCATTAAGCCCCAAACCAGTTTCCACTAGTAAATGAGAAAGGGAGTATAATAAAAACTTGGTTTTAATGGTTTAGTTTTTTACTTCCTTTATATTAACAACTCGTGGTGTCTTTGGATCGATTTTTAACTTATTATTACTAATAACGTACCCCTGAGATAAAGGAAAAAAATAGATTTTACCAAATAATTTGGCTATAGCGTTTAATTTCATTCATTTTTCTTGTTGTCTATTTTTGTAAACGATTAAATAGCCTGCTTACTTTTTGTAGATTTTTTGGTGTAAATATCACAAAACTGTCAAAATTAGATTTATCCAATTGTAGTGTTGAGCCCTCAATATATTATAAAAAAGTCTGGTTATGGAGACTGAACATCTTGTTACATAATAACACTGAAACACAATAATTACAGATTATATTAGGTGCAGAAATATTGTAAAATAAATACAAATTAAGTATTTTGTACTCGCTGTACGCACGCTTACATACGAGCATACAATAAAATTAAAAACTTATTTGCTTCCAGATTTCAGTGAGTTCTGGCATCCCATGTGCACTAGCCACTACGCTGCAGCGAGCTACAACTTCAGCCTTGCGTCACGCCACGTCTGCTGTGGCCCCCAGGATTAATGATCTAGTCAGGTAAGGCTTACTATGTTCCTTTCTACATTAAGACAGTGGATTGTGTCAACGTTAGAGTACTTTTAAACTATCTGTGTTGCTCAGGTAGCGTATCCGAATATTTTAATTCTTTTTACTCCTTTGGAAAACCACAAAATATGACGTTCATTTGCACATGAAAAATTCTTCACTCAAAATATTAAAAAAAAAACGATTCACAATACATGAAAATAGTGTCATTTTATATATTATCATAAATTATCTGTGAATCTTCTCCTAATGTCATAAATCGTAAATATTATAGATTGTTTTTTTTTTGTTTCTTTCTGATTTTATTGAAAAGCAGTACTCTTTGTCTAAAATATGCTTCTGATTGCCTCGTGTTTTCATTCGAGACTAAAATTAGAATCGGTGAATTAAAACGATCACAAGGAAGTATAAACGCTTACGAAGAAGTACATTTGGAGTTCGGATTTAAATGTGTGAGTGCAGTAAATCTGAATGCAGTACAAAACTACCAAAAGGAGTAAGGTTGTATCTTTAAAAGGAGTATCTTAGATCTATAAATTTTATTTTATCTATATATTAATGACATTATTCTTGATTTTTGCTGTATCTAATTTCAAATTAAATGTTATATATCAGTCTGAGATGGTAAAATGGTGAAAAAAGGCTGCCTACCTCAGAACAGGTATTTCTATATATCTAGCGAGGCAGGGAGTGATACATTTTATCATATATATGAATTTGTGTATATGTGTGTATGTATCTTCTCCATCCAATAAATAATTACTATAAACCGGCGTCCAATAAACGCCGATTTACAATGAAATTATTTATTTTTAGCAACTGTTAGAGCAAAACGATGTAAGAGAACCGTGAAATAGTAGAGATTTAACCCTAATATTCTTACATAGTACCCAATTTTTTAAAACTAATTCTTCTCTACGGTTCCGCAGCCCATTTTTGTACTAATTTTATATCTTATATCTGCAAATATCTAGAAGCTTGACGACTTTTTATAATATAAAATGAAAATAAAAAAGTGTCTTAATACTGATACGCTTCAGTATCTATATTTTTTTCCATTTTACAGCAATTATGTTTTATGAGAGCACTTTCTTACCCAATATTTTGGACGTGTTAAAATCTTTCTGACAACCCATTTTTCCTATCTACCCTTTCATACATAGTTTTATGGGTTGATAACATTATTTTAATTGCATTTAAAATGCAGCTTTTGCAGATTATTTTTTAGGTAGACATTAATTAATATTAACACACTGTTAGATATAACTCTCTGTGAACTCTATCACTCTCTTCGGTTCTCCCACCGATATTTGAATTTCACCCTCACTATTTCGATAATTTCATTTATATATTTAGACTGTTTTGTATAATTTTTGAAGTTTATTTAACACGAGATAAATAGATAAAATTTTACAAATATATTCCCTCCGTGTCGAATTTATATCGCCACCTGTAACAACACAGCGATAAATTTACTTATCACATATATTTTGATTCCGCAAAGTCTCTGAAACATCCCCAAGCCCCCTGATTAAAATTAAATTATGTGTTCGTAAAAAAAATAATAAAAAACGTGTATAAATGTGTAGCCACTAGTCGCGCTGGGTAAACAGCGATCGGGGATTATGCGGTGTTTGTATTTAATTACGTCCCCGCGGGGGATCGAACCGGCGACCGTCTGGAGTGGTCGAGTCCTTTAATGCACTCTTCCACATCTGTCGCGCAATGTACAAACCTGCCAATCATCGCGCCCGGCCTGACGGCTCACTTTGTGACCGGCCCCCGCGATCGCTGATAGTGTTTCTACTTTTTGCACACTTGCGAAGAACTATCACATACTTACATAGCCTTTTTGATACACCTTTTAACCCCGTTAAATTAATTTCCCTCGCGATATTTTGAAAGTGAGCAGTTAGTTTCTTTACTTGTAAGAATTTAAGACGACAGATTCTGTATTTTTTTGCGTCGATCAGGAACAGTTGCTTTACATAATTTTTCATATTTTTGTTGACTACAATACTCGTTCTATGTCCAAAAACATAAATAACCAAAGGCGTAAATGTCAAGTTAGCAGTAATATAAAAAAAGCCATAGGTCTACAAAAGTACACGTATCATCCGGAATCACGAGCAAGATTCACACGCAATTCATGAATTGTAAGGTGTCAAATTAAAATGTATTTATCAAGTTTTAGATAATACATACTATATGTATTACTGTTGGACAGCCCTGACCTTGTGGCATGTATCGAATATAATATCCCTTCCACACATAGAACGCGACAAATTGTCACATTCCATCGCAACAATTGCAATACTAACTATCATTCAAATTCTGTGATACACAGAATATTGGGAACTTGTAATGAATATGGTTGCATGATTGACATTTTCGTCGACAGTCTGGAGAAAGTAAAGTTCACACTTAAAGAGGCAATACTGCTTCGTTACTGACTTCAGCTGTTAATATGTAATGGTGGGTAATATATATTTTTCGTACACATTGCCGCTTTGTACTTTATATTTATAATTTCTGTACACATGTTTTGGTGCTATTCCTGGTACTTTTAATAATTTGCTACTTGTAATTTATATTGTTTAATGTATGTTCTTTTAATTTTATGATATATTTTTTTATGTAAAAGCCTATACGCATTGCTGCTCGTTACCTACTCTACATTTTTAATTTTTATACTCATGATTTGGTGCTATTCCTGAAACTTTTAATGTATGTGCTTTTTGAAATTTATTTTATACTCTTTATGTAAAAGCCTAATGGGCGTAAACAAATAAATAAATAAATAAATAAATATTCTTCATATGTAGGGTATAAAAGCAAAGGCAGCAATATCCAAAAAAATAAAAAATAAATTGTAATGCAGTCACCCCGAGCATTAATAATTTAAAATGTACTGAATTCTAGAGTTTATGTATCTATCCCTTACAAAATCATATTACCTTTAAATTTATAAGCCGTGTTTCCTATAAAATTCAGTAATCATTATAAATAAGTATTCCTCGATGATTGCATTCAATTTTTTTTTTGATATTGCTGCCTTTGCTTTTATACCCCACATATATACCATATTTTTCTAAATCCACTATTACCTAAAATATTTAATTAATTAACAAATTACCAAACCAACTATGTTTTAGGACTGAAGAAAATTGCTCCACTTTTTTCTTTATGCAACTTTTGAACGTACGACATTGTTATTCTTCAATAATATTCCAAAATAAACAATTACCTATCATCAACTAATAAAAATTATTTCGAAATAGCTTAAATAGTTTCTTATAGGTAGGTGTGTTCCTCTTGTGTAATTTTTTCAACCTCTCTTTACATATATTATCTTTGTGTCTACATTATTTATTTTCCTGCTTATTTTATAATACTACTGCCATATTTTTTTTATTAGCTAAATTGAATCATAGAATATCCTGAAACTGCAACTTGTAGAATAAATAAATAAAAATATCGTATGTTTTACAGATTTTTCCTTATGGAATACTAAATGCATAGTATTTTGCGTTCTTGCTAATATCGAACGCATATCTGAATCATCTTAAGTCGGTCGAAATTTATTTCTGGCAATTAATTTCTCTAAATACAATATTATTTTCTTTTACCGCTTTTCCTCTACGCTTTATCTCTAAGGCAGATACATCTAGGACATTGTCGCTCCATCTAAACTAAGGCCTTCTCAAGCTTCCTGTTGCCATAGTGTTCAGCACTGATTTCAATGTTTGCTGTTCTGTCAAACTCTCCATGTGGCCGACCACCAAAGACATTGTATTTACAGCTCACTATTGAAGCGTCTTGGCCAAAAGCGATTTTAAAAAACCGTTTCAAAGGTAGTAGTACCGCCTGATTTTTTTTATTTGAAAGATGGCAAGTGCTCTCTTATTCGTGTGTTCGTGTTCTAGATGCGCATTTATGTCCTGGTCGGATAAGCTTTCTGTAAGCGAAAACATTTTATTTTTTCAAAAGCTCCAGGACATTCTCCTGGACATTTTCCTGGCTTGTACTGGCGTCCTTTATCTCTTCCTTCATGTTGACCGCCAGGTAGCTTTTTCTTCGTCGTTGTTTTCTGCCAGTATTTACCCTCAATGCAATTCTGACATCATGATCCTATCAGACAGGCTTCTGCAACCTTAGTATTATTTCGCTTTATTTTTGTTTTAAATGTGCTTATTTTCAAATTATTTTAGTCATATAAAAAAAAATGGTCATGTTAACATGTATAATACCATTACTCATCGTTATGTTGTCGCATAAATGCCACATGTAAACATTAACAGTCTACATAAATATATATTACGTATTTATTTACTGCTGTTTGTAGCATCTGAAACCGCCCCGAGCTGTAGGCGGGTGAGGTACTTTGATTCGCATTAGATGATCAAAAGCTTACCATTGCGCATCAGTTCGTAAATGTATCGGGGGGTGAACAATGCTAGTACTGCCTACCCTCCGTAGTATCGGCGCAACCCCGATTTTCCGCCCCCGACGGCGAACAAGCAGCCGGTCTTTGATAATGTCTTTAGCGAGTTGCGTGGCCCACAGTGCGGCTGTTTCTTGAGTTAGATCTAACTTCCGACTCTCTTAGTTTGGTGGGTACGTATACAGTCCTCGGCCATAGATAGTTGGGATGTTCCGAATATTCGTATTTGTATTCTTTTAGACGATTATATGTTGTTCATTCTTATTTTTCGTATTACATGCGAACGCTCAAATACTAGGCTTATAGTAGTAAGCGAGGAGTCTTTGGATTGTTATTATCCAAACATTAACGTTTATTTATACTTTCTTTGAATGTTATTTATATATATTTTTTACAATATCGTATGTGGTGTAATTTATATTGCGATTATATATTAAAAACTTCATTAATCTCAATATAAACAAACTACAGACGATGTCATTGAATTGGGTGAAAAACATAAAGCAACAGAATCTTTCATCCACACGTGAAGTATTAACCGATTAGAGATTCAGTTACTCTCGAAACATTAATTGTATACAATTATTATATAATTCACGTATAGATATATAGTTCATGTTCATCACCTATTTCAATGATCATCTTGAATAATCTCTACAATATTAACGCGAAATCCATCAATAATATGGGAATACTAACGATTTTATATAGCTGTAGCTGTGTGTAGTACACTACTTCCCTTCATTCCTTGTTAAACATATTTGGTACAGGTGACAACATATTTATCTTTCAAACTTTTTCGACATATTATATACTCTATGCTGTTCGACTTCAGGAACAACTAATTACTTAAAAAAATATATTTTTATGTTTTCACTGCCACGTTCAGAATCGTCTGGTCAATATTTTCTGGGATATTCTGCCCTGCGTGTACGATATTTCTGATCGACGTTTCGGATCCCGTTGAAAGGTCTACTATCACTTGCTGCTGAGTGGGTTGATGGTGCTTTACGCGTTCGACACGGTATTGCAAGTCAATACTTAACGACATCATCTACACTCATAGTAACAAATCAGTTGCGATGATTAATCCTTTAATGGGATCAAAAACATTCTACTAGAAAGATATTGTGTGCACATAAATGCAGAAATTTTAATTAGAATTTGTTTGCAAGGATCATTTTATTAAAGCGAGTGAATATTTAATATTCGATATTTTACTTTAATATTATAGTCTAATGCTTATAATTTTTTTTAAACATTAATAAACCTTTGAATCTTCTCTTATCTCGAGCGTACAGCGAGGAATCGGGATATAATTAATTCATAAGAAAAATAATGATTGCCCTTGTAAATGTTCCAGTATTCGCTCTTGCCCCAAACTTCTAAAGCACACACATTCGTTACTTTATAAAGTAGTAGAAGTACTCGTGACACATACATTGTGGGTTTTGATTGGTGGTGTAGTAATATAGAATAATGGAGACTCAATAAGTTAAGGAAAAATATATATTTTCTACTAGAATTTGATCCTGGTAGAGATTATATAATCTGAATTACCACGACGTCGAGTTTTGGTTAAATATTTTCTGATTTTGTTCAGTATAATTTATCTTTTGTTCGTATTGTAATACGCAGTTATGTTAGTACTTTGAAAGAATTTGGGCCTGAAATGTTTATGATAAGTATTAATTCATCAAATTTTTTTTTTAAATTTCAACTAAAATATCGTCTGTCAAATGTATAATATAATTTCTTTAATAAATGCGTATCTAAATACAATAATTTCGTCTTTGTGTATCTGTCCGTAACTTCCCGTAACGGCCGTAATTTCGTTCGAATTCACGGTTAAAAAAACGAGATTAAACGGCCGGAGATGGGGCCAGTCGCAACTTAACAATGTTGCTACCGTCGAGCCTGCGTGAATCGTCAAAAACTACCGTACATATTGAACTTGGCAAAGACGTGAACCATTTTAATATTATGTTCCGTGATTTTTCACGGGTGAACGGCTAGTATATATAATAATTATAATAATTAACAAGAATAAACTCTGTTTATACCACTGATTTGTTACACCGAAATATTTTGATGTGCGGAACAAATTAGTGGTGTAAACAAAGAACATTATTATTATTAATTATATTATAATAATATAATTGATATAATTGATCGTGATGCTGCCGTATCTGTTTCGAAATGGAATGAATCATTAGATATTACAGTTCAGTATTTACATAAGAAGAGTGGCATCATGTCAGAGAAGAATACTTGCATTTACCCGGGTGGCTCTCTCGAGAGCCGCGATGTAATTGATCAGTTTGGCGACATATGTATCGCTCGCAGCATCCGCCCGCCTCGGCCCAGATCATTGTCATGTCCCATTATGGGTCACGGTGGCGCTCCACCCCACCCGCCCCACAACAGCGGGCCCGGGAGACTAACGCGTATTGAATGACACTTGTCGCGCTCTGTTTGGGGATGGGGTGTCCATGGACCGGTGGTTAGATGGACGTCCAAACGGGAGGGATTGTTGTTTATTATTATTATTTAAATTCAATTGACATCAAAAAAGAATGCCGACTCGAATTGCTAAGCTCGGACTACAATAATGTTTTTACTCTATATCGCTTACTTTACAAACAGATTATCAAACTATTTTTTTATGTTTTTTGCGTTAACTTTGGACATAATTATTAATTTTACTTAATTAAGTAGGTAATTAAAATTGATTATTAACGGTCCGTAAAAGACCAGGCATGACCAAATACTACAAATATTTTAGGGTGGCCCTGTTAAAAGCTTCAGTAACGGTAAAGTTTGCATGAAAAGACGTATGAATGTAGCCGAACCAAAGTTGGTGTGCCAAGATAGAAGAATATGGTGTTCCATCCTCTCTGCCTACCCCTGCGGAAAACGGCGTGATGGTTAGTTAGTTAGTCTTAATGACTAAAACATAGTTGCATTTAATATTTTAATACAATTAGGGAAATACAATTTTACAGAATACATTTATTAAAGCTGAAAAATTAGAAACACTGTAAAAATTAATATTTTTTTTAGTAATTAAATGACATGCTCCATTTACCGTACAATTTATGAGGTGACACGATCGATCGGTTTGTTTAAAAGATGCACACTACGCTTTATGGTGTGCCTAATCATTACATCGTTCTGCATTTTGGGACATGGAATAATAAGTGACCTCGATTACGTAAACAATTTTTGATTGGTATAGATAGTTAAAAATTATCATAAATACAGATATATATAGATAGATATATATATATATATATATATATATATATATATATATATATACTTAGCTACTATATATAAATCACGTTACAAGTACAGAGTGGGGTTTAGATGTCTTATAATATTGAATATATAATAATGTACATAATAAAATATTCTCATTTCATTGTGTTTAAAGACGGTTCCATAATTAGATACACAACATACATGATGACATATCCTCGGCATTTCCGGGTTCGATTCCCTGTGACTTCACAATACGTCCGTGTGATAAACTCAAGCCTAGAGTGTTCTTGTGACGTGTTTCGCTACAGTGATTGGGCCCCACGGCCTGTTGTTAACAAAAAATAATGCCTGCCACTATACTGCCGAGATATAGTTTGTATATTTTATCCTGTTTCAGTTATTTTACAAAAATCTGTGTGCGTTATACGTATACCTATAGTAATCCAATTTGTCTAGCCCCTGTGATACGGGTTTATTGATAAATTATTAACAAATTCATTTAAATAACGCGAGCCGTACGTACGCAGATTTCGAATAAGCTAATTATTTTACAGTATAATCGTGTAATACTTGTCACATGCACATTCGCTCGCAGAATGAAAAAATATTTCTCTCTGGATGTTGGAATTTTTCCGCTGAATCAATTGAGCTTTACACATCTCACCTAGGTAGATACATACTTCCTACTTGCTAATTCGACACCTGTATTATGTCTGTTCTGAAATGTGAATAATATTCGGTCAACACCGTGTCCAAATTAATATAATTAGTTAAAAAAAAATCTCTAAAAATTATTTAACGTTATACAGGGTGTAACAGAGCTAGCCCTCAATATTTTATAGGTGGATTTCTACCTTGATTACGAGTCGAAAATGTTCAAGCAACCATGACCTAATATCATTAGTTACGGAGTTATGCAATATCAAAGTTCTCATTGTTTTTTCAATATTTCTGACTTATTTTTAACAAAACTTTGAAGTATCATTACAGTAACTTATATCGATTATGAGAAATTCGTTCGTTTCATTAAAAGTTTAATAAAATAATAAAAACCCTGAAAATTAACGTTATCCAATTGGAATTGGAAGGTTTTTATCATTTTATTTGACTTGTGTTAAAGGGAATAAATTTTTCATATTATATTTAAGTTGCTGTAATGATAGTCCAACGTTTCGCAAAAATTAAGTCAGAAATATTGAAAAAAAAAATGCAAACTCTGATGTCGCAAATCCTCTTAACTATTGATATTAGGTCATGTTTGCTTGAACATTTTCTACTCATAATCAAGTCAGGCATGTAACTAGCTCTGTTACAACTCTGTCATTGCCAACAATATACACCATGGTATTCGTTCTCCTCTGTCATTCGCACGACGTATCCAAGCTATCCTAATTGACACTTCTATGCATAGAAGTATCGGCTTCATTTCGAGGCTCTTCAATCTTTATTCACTCGTCGTTAATATAATGTTATCCTAAATGAATGCATTTCAGCAGCCTGGGACCTTGGTCTCAACCTCTATCTAAAGATCCATATCTATTTATTGACTATATATATATATATATATATATATATTTAAGTAGATCTGTACGCAGATATAAGCATAGTCAGTTTAGTCATCTTAATTGACACTTCTATGCATAGAAGTATCGGCTTCATTTCGAGGCTCTCCAATCTTCTGAAATAAATATATGTCTGGATTTCGCTGACAACAGACTCATCTTCATCAGTAGCATCTTGCCATCCACTCCTCCACTTGGCACGAGGCCCCTACGTGCACTAGTGTCCCCGCACTGCGAGTCATTATTATTTCACGGTGACAGTCGCGCTCCCGTTTTTGGAGGGGTTGGAAACGGAGCCCCTCGTGATTTCTATACATATAATTCAATAATCATGAGCGCAGATGTCCCGGAGTAACTACACACGGCCGTATTAACACGATAAAGTACTCGGGATTATTTAATGCGTACGGACATGTTGAATATTTCGAGCGGGGTGATTTTCGAACTGCTCTTTTGATTTTTTTTTTTCTGCGAGAATTTTTCGCTACTGTCGGTAGGCACGGTGACTGATTTTGAAATAACCTTCTACAGTGTAGGTACACGTCTACTTTTAACGAAAATAACATTATTTCACTAATAAATAATTGCTTTTTAATTTCGCGCAAAAACGTCCGTGGCTCTCATTCCGTCTACGTGACGTCAAGCCTAAGTAAACATTACATTGTGTCTGTGGCAACAGTTCAAAGACGCGGTGATGGGTACTTAGGCGTGACGTCATTCGCTTTGACCGGTGTTTCAGTTAAAATGGCGGATTGCACAATTTTGTAGTTTTATTTTATTGAAAAATCTTATTAATATCAATGTGTATATAAACTGGATCATTTTTTAGAATCCTTTCAAAATATTTTCTTTTATTTTTTAATACTGTCATAATGTTTGGTTTTTATCGCACTTATCTATCCTATTCAGAAGATATTTGGTCTTACGATGGCCCGGAAGGAACGGGATCATCCTCGTGCTCATCCCCTCATCCCTGTCTTTGTACAATATTTTTTTGCTTGGTCTGGGCGACCTTCCTGCCTCTCCTCTGGCGTTGCCAACAACAACTGTGTCATTCGCACGACGCATCCAAGCTATCCTAATTGACACTTCTATACATAGAAGTATGGGCCTCATTTCGATGCTCTTCAATCTTCTCTCACTCTTGGTCTCACCCTCTCTCTAAAGATCCATATCTATTTATTGACTACATATATTTAAGTAGATCTGTACGCAGGTATAAGCATAGTCAATTTAGTCTTCATTTATATTTCTTTATCACCGTACCTACCATAAAGGAAATGCACATCACTAGCGGTTCACAGCATATAGCAGGATAAAGATTGAATTGACATTTCGCAATCTGAAACGCATTGGGTACTTATTGCTTTTATGGAACCAAACAACATCGTCTAACAATCTATAATGGAGTTTAATACCAGAATTATTTATGATCAGATGTCATGTCGGTACTAGGATAGAAAATGAGTATAGATGTATTTTTCGTTGTTTTGAAGTTGAAGTTTTGAAACCTCTTCCTGTCAAATGATGTTTTATTTGTTGAATGTATATTCACTTCAACGATAATACATGCGGAGACAGTTTACTTATCGATACAGTTTTAATGAAACATTTTTATTTTTCTTCGGTTTTGAAGTTTTATTAATATTTTGTTTTTATTGATGATTTAAAATTTGAAAATGTCGATGAATATAATTTTATGACGATCATGAACACATCGTATTTATTAATATGTATCACTACAATAAAAGCGACCTCTTACCAATAGAAATTACCCCAGCATTTGTCTTTGACCAAGCGAGTTATCCCAAGTGTCTCAAATCAAAGATATTATTCCTTCTGCATTTTTTTATGCCTATCATAAAAAAAATTATAATACCTTATTTTGTAATATATTATACCTATGTACCTAACTTAGTGTAACGTCCGTAATTTCGTTCGAATTCACGGCTAAAAAAAAGAAATTAAACGGCCGGAGATGGGGCTTGAACCCCGGGCCACCAAACCGGCCGTTCAACGTATGTTGCTGCGGCCGCCTCTCCGTGGAGCGCCAAAAATATGCTATAAATATATAATAGAGCTTAGCAAAGACGCGAACCAAAGTTCCGTCATTCTTGACGGGTTGCAGCTAGTATTGAATAAAACCCTACAGAAATTTGAACTAGAATTAAGCAGTCGCTAATCTCTATAACAATTGATATTCGGACAGTGATGATGTAACATTTTCGACTCAAAATTTAGTAAGGAATCTTACCTGTAAAGTATTGTGAACTAGTTCGTTACGCCTTGTATATGCATGCTTGAATGGTTAACGTACGCATTTCATCTTTCTCATTATTTTCATCCTTTCGCCTTATCCTCCTCTCTGTTCATTATTTCTTACTCGATCATTCAAAATTCATCTTACAAATTCTGCAACACTATTAAAATGCGTTGACCTGCATTCAGTCAATTTTCCAAGTTCTACTTCCACAGTATCTTTAAATACAGCACGGTCTACATATTATTCCTATCTACCAGTAAAGCATTGTGAACTAGCTCGTTATGCCTTGTATGTGCGTTCTTGAGCGATCAACGTATACATTTACTTACCTATAAAACATACATTGATAAAATCAAACAGTTACAATTAAGATTCCTAAAGTTTATATTAGATAATAGAACTAAATGTATGTACAAGGATGATTATAATAAATTATTCAAAGTATGCAAAATATTACCGATTGACCAAAAAGTAAAATATAAGAAATAGAGAGAAGTAAAATACTAGAAGAAATGATAAATAATATTAATATACACCCTGGCACGCACCATAACTATGCAAGCAGATCGACAGGACGAACAATGAGAATACCAATCACTAACAACGTGTATGGCGAAAGAAAAAGAGATTATATTGTGCCAAGAATCTTTGATAAATTACATAAAAAATTCTTTGAGATGATGCAAGACAAAAAAACTTCATTGGCCTCAAAAAAGTACAAGCTAAAAGAATATATATTAAAGCTATGTACCTAATCTTACATTAATTTATAATTACATATCATGTGTCACTTGTAAAAAAACATGCAACGCTCGGTAATGACCTACTATCTGAAATATAAAATAAAAATTATCGTCAAATATTGAAGGCAACCATGCCGTAAAACTGCTTTGCAGTTTGGCATATGTATAATATAATAAATATCAAAAAATTAATAAATGTATAAAAAAAAATCATCTTTCTCATTATTTTCATCAGTTTCGCCTTACCCTTTCTCCATTTCTTACTCGATCATTTAAAATTCATCTCGCACATTCTGCAACACTATTTAAATGCGTTGACCTGCATTCAGTCAATTTTCCAAGTTCTACTTTCACAGCGTCTTTAAATGCAGCAGGGTCTAAGTACATATTATTCCACTTGTTCAGTGGCCCCCTCGGAGCGCGCGCAGTGAATCACGATTAAAAAACGCCCATATTAAGTTGTGAAATAAATGAATGAATCATTTCATTACATTTGCATTGTGCCCTCGCATTGTGGAGCGAAGGTTTGTTTAATAGTGTTTAGCCGGCGGCCCGGCGGGCTGGAAGAGCGATATTAGAATGCAGCCAGCTTCAGCTCGCGATCGGGAGCTGTAAGCCGGCGATTTTATTGTAAGTGCCTCTCGAGGGGCGGGGATTATAGTCCGAAGCATATTGGAACCGACTTAACGAGCTTTTTTTATTTTAAACAAATATATTTTGGAATATTTTTGAGCATGTTCAAATTTTTCAGAACAGAACTGGATTTTTTTTGGAAATGTTTCTGGCGTATCGCAGTGAATGATGAATTTTCATTCACACAGGTAAAGTATATTGCTTAAAAAAACTCCGAAAAATCTATAGATGTCTCATTAGCGACATCTGTGGTCATTCAAGGGAATGTAAAAGCTTTGGTGCTGGCCGCGTGGAGGATCTTTAGAACTCGCATGTGAAACGTGGCGCGTAATTTAAATACATACAACTTCCGAAAATTAGTAGACATGGTATCTATCATGGGTGGAAATGGCGAACGTTGCATGTGTGTAAAGTGATCACCTAAGCCAGCCGTGCGATAGGTCGTAAGGCCTATGTACACCCAAAAAGACTTCTATACCTACTTTCCTATAAAAATACAGTTTCGTCTCTGTGAGACATCTATATACAGGGTGACCCGTATCTCGACGTCAAGCCGAAATCGGGTGATAGGCCAAGTCATAATAGTTATCAGAAAAATATTTAAAAAAATAAAAAAAAATATTCAAAACTGGGTTTCATTACAAAAAAAATAATTTTTGTCCACAATTTAAGAAATAATCTAGCAAGTGTTATACCATTTTGGAATCCTTATTAATTGCGCCAACTTTTGAAGTTACTTGCCAACCTCGTGTGGTACATTTTTTTTCCAGTATAGTCAGTTAAAACTGGGCAAAGTATTAGTTTAGAATACTTGGTTTGGTCAAAAAGTGATATTTCCTTCCAAGCTGGAGTAGTTGGCTTTGAATTTTGGACAAAAGTTTACAGAAACATTATTCAGGATTACATAATAATAAAAAAATTAAGAAAAATAAAGATTTGTAGCAACAGGAGTGAATAGACCGTCACAGGGTGTAGATTTTTCGATTTTTTTTAAATGCTTATAATTTTTATAGCAAATGACTTAGATTTTTAAAAATATTTTTCTGATAACTATTGTGACTTGGCCTATCGCCCGATTTCGGCTTGACGTCAGATACGAGACACCCTGTATACATTGATTGATTAAATATATTTTGTATATTTTTTATAACTTTCATATTATTATTTAAGAACCTGATTCGACCGATATTAGAATTCAATGGAGTTGTATGGGGCCTTCATTATACAGTACACACGAGGAATATAGAGAGATTCCATAATAAGTTTCTTAGATTTATCAATTATGAGCTTCACATACCGTCGAGTAAAATTGATTATAACGCTTTTAGATCTTTTTGCTTTCTCGATAAACTAGAGATTAGAAGAATAGTGACGGACTTTCTTTTTTTACACAAATTTATAAACGGAGCTATCGTCATGCAGTTTTCGCCTTGGAAAGTGCAGCTACCAACTACGTTTTTAATTCCCCTTTGCAAAGGCTTCCTAGACTAGCGAACAAATACGAGCAACTTAACGTTTTTGCCACCAATTATATAATATTTAAATATATTTTAAAAGGTGTATTGAAAGACTAAATTATTCGTCATATTAGACTTGAATAAGGGTATTGTGTTTCAGTTGTTGATGGGGTGAGATAACAAATGTCATGTAATTTTTTTATTATATTATGCTTTCTTTAAGCTTCTGCTTTTTCTCTATACTTGCGTTTTAATTTATATTGTATTTATTTTTACTATTGTGCTACTGCTATGTATTTGCTTTCCACTTTGTATTATAATATTTTCTTGTTTATATTTCATGGGCAATCACTATGTATTATTAAAAGTATTCATTCAATTAATGTACACTTACCTCATTGTTTGTAAATTCCTGAAGGGCATTAATATAGATATATAAATAAATAAATAAATTATTAATGGATTTTGCGTTAAAATTATTCTTGATGATCATTAAAATGTATGGAAAACATACATTTTTATCTCTATTTGAGTTAAATTTTATTTTAATTTTGCTAATCCGTGCCGTCACCTGTAAAGGTGATGAAACTTTATTGAAAAGTCGAGTACCTATTAATTTTCTCAATAATATTAATTTCATCTTCTCTCAATATTCCAGTTTCGGACCACCTTTACTCTTACTTCACATTAACTCCGGCTGCTTTTTTCAGGGACTTATTAATTAATAATTTGCATTTCCGCCTAATCCATGTCAAGAAAGTCAATTTAATATATAATACCTGTCGATAAGAGATTCTGATGCTCTCGAGATAATAATAAAATATAATTAAACTCAAGTAGAAATAACATACTTTACGTTTACCATTCATTTTAAAGGTCACCATAAATATATTTTTTAGTAAAAGAGAGGTGTGTACAGCTTGTCATCATCATCAACTGATAAATTATATCCAACATTAAATATTCATTCGCTTTGATACAAAACAAATGAAATTATGGAAACGATGCAGAAATTTTAACCAGATTTTTTGTAAGGATTTAATAATTATTTTTAACTTGTATCTATGCGAATGAATGTTTAATATTTGATAAAAAATATTTTTATAAATGTCGGACGTTTTACAAAAGATTAGTCAGAACTTTTGAAAAAAAATGCAAATTTTAAAGTCGCTGTTGTAGTAAAGACCCAAATTGTAAAGAATATTTTCTGTGCAAAATTAAATGACAACGACTCCTCCGTCCTAATTATTGTAAGAAATTAGTGTTACTAGCTACGAGATATATATACTCTATTAAAAACATTATTTTAAAAATCTTTTATACTTTCAAAAGCCAATTGCTTTTTTATTTATGAAAAATATAACCATTCCCTCCGTATCAAAGTACCAAATTTCAAAATAAATATGAATGAACAAAAAACTCCACTGGATATTCAATATTTAAGTAGGTTGCAGTATTTAGTCTTTCACGCTCCATTATTTATTTATATCTGAGGGGTTGGGCAGAGAGAATGTATCTATCCTAACACACTCTACTGCCTTATCCACATTTTTATATCTTCTGATGCAAGCTTTTTAACATATCCCTTTTTGTGATTTATTTAGCTATGCCAAGCTTTCTGCGGACATTCTTCGTGCCGTCGTATTTTTTGTACTAATTTGAAATGAATGAATATGCAGGGTGTACCAGAGCTAGCAACAGAAACTTTGCCGATAGATTCCTGCCTATGTTATGAGTCTAAAATGTCAAGCAACCATGGCCTAATATCAATAAAGATATGCAATATCAAAGTTTGCATTTTTTTCTCAATATATAGATATATCTTACTTATTTTTTTGCAAAAAGTTGAACTATCATTACGGTAACTTATATCGAATATGAAAAATTCATTTGCTGTAATACAAGTCGAATAAAATGATAAAAACTTTTCAAATATTGAAAAATGTTATTTTTTACAAAGTATTTGTCATTTTATTTAAGTTGTGTTGAAGCAAATGAATTTTTCATAATTGATTTAAGTTACTGTAATGATAGTTCAGCTTTTTACAAAAAACAGGTCAGAAATATTTAAAAAATTTAATTAGGTCATGGTTACTTGAACATTTTAGACTTATAAAATAGTCAGGAATCTCCCGGCCAAGTTTCTGCTGCTAGCTCTGGTACACCCTGTATAAAAATATTTTTATATTTCGGATAATACAAATGTTATGACATTTTTTGTAAGGGTATGTTTCATTTTTCTTTTTTATCGTTAACTTTGTGGTTGGACGGATGGAACGGATGAGCGAAGAAAGGATGGTAAAGAAAATGTATGAGACGAGTTTTGAAGGCAACGGAAACAGAGGGCGTCCGGGGAAGACCTGGCACTATCAGATAAATTAAATATTGGAGTATGGCCCTGTTGAAAATGTATGAAAGTGGACGAAGTAAAAGTGGTTTGCCAGGACAGGAGAGTGTGGCGTTCTGTCCTCCCTGCCCACCCCACTGAAAAACGGCGTGATGGTTAGGTTGTGATTATGCTTTGCATATTTGTGAATTCATGTAAATTCTTTGTCCACAATTTTGCACGAAGCCTGGTGACAATACCTTCGCTTGTTCATAAAAAAATACTGAGAGCTTTTTGATTTTGAAAAGTTCAAACTATAATGTAGAATATGTTATTACATAAGTCGCGCATTGTTACAATAATACTTTTTTACATAAGAGACTATGTTTGGAACAAAATTAAAAAGAAATACGTTTATTGTAAAAAAAATCGTCGTGTATATTAGGTAGGGGATTTAATTACGTAAGAATAAATAACTTGACTTTTACTGCCGTATAAGAGTACCTTAGACATTCGCCAGTGTGTCACAGCGAAAGAATGTATCGTGAAATTCTTCCGCTGTGACCCATTCCCCTCTTCTGTTTAGTTTATCTCTGTGCATCTTTTATATTCTGCGATTGATGCTAAATAAGTGTTGCTGTTTATCCGTCTCGTCGAAGATACAGTGGACGTTAAAAATAACAAATCGATTGGTTTTGTACAAAGTTTGTCAGTTTTTTTAATTAATAATTTCACGGATGCGTGTGCAGCTTTATTAAAAAAAATGTCAATATTAAATTTTATTGATTATTTTTATTGCGCTTGTTTATTGTTATCTTTCGCGACCGCGACGTCGCGCTGAAGTGTCACATGATAATGTGACAATGTTTATTTTGCATTATCTTGGAAAAATATTCTTCCGCGATGAAACGGCGGAGGGGCCGCGCCCCCCGAGGGGGTAGCGCTGTTTAATTGTTCGTACCGATATGATGTGATTATCCCCGCATTTGGGGAGTGACGGGGAAGCACTTGTCGTGTGTCCCTCTCCCGGCGGAGGACAATTGAAATGTATCAAAATATATTCACCCCCACGGTTATTTTAATGAATTTTTAAGGGCTAATCTGATGTGTCAATTTTGGTCGGCGATCCTGCATATTATGTCGCAAATATACGAATCGAAAAATCAATCATGACAATTATATAATAAATTAAGCTAAATTAAAGAAGTCTCATAGAGATGAAACTATTTATATGAGAAACATGTTTGGAAGTCTTTTTATAGGATGGCCCAGGGCGTATTAGTATTAGTATTAGCTGGCGTAAGGGATCACTCTACACCATGCAAAGTTTACCAATTCCAACGTAAGAACATCCACATAATATCAAATTTTTGAAAGTTTTAACATATCCGAAATCCTTTCCTTTATTTGAAGGGACTATGCTAAAGACGTCTATAGTCTATTCTTATAAACATACCTACCTACATATTTCGTGCCCGCACGCGTAGATTTTTAGTAACTTTTAGTCATATTTGATCAATTTGTGTATTAACCTTGACATATAGACGTATGTCGTCATGGACTTTTTTATAGAACTTTTTGAGTTCTACAACTTCTATAGAACGTATTTAAATATCTCTTACCGTTAAGGCAGCGTTCGTAAAAAACGCATCGCTCGACCATTTTTTCGTCGACTTTAGATGTTAAATAGGTCACCACGAAAAACCCCTTTCATTTTAACGGGATAATATGTCTTTTCTCTCCTTAAAATCCATTCTAAATATTGGTGAAAGAATTTATGAAATCGGTTGAGTAGTTTCGGAGATTATCTCATATATCCAAACTTACCGACTTTACCTCTTTATATATTTGTATATGTATACGAATTTAAGTCTATATTATTTATATACATACGTATTTTTTAAATAATCTTAACCTTTCAATATTCACGACTCAAAATTACTATGCGTATATAATAAAAACATAGTAGGTGCCTACTCCTAATTTACTGTGGACTTTACAACTCCATAAACTTTGAGATTCCCTTAGAATACTGTTTTGGTTTTTGCGATTCCGTTTATTATATATTTTTTTAATCCTTTTAATTTGATTCCCTTTTCACATTAATTCAATACTGGATGTGGACACGCACAAAACGTTGTCTTCGCATGTGTAATTTAATATATTATGTGTACAAAATACACTAGAAAATAACACTTGAGCTTCTAAAATAAATAATATCTGCATACTTGTAATGTAAGTTATTTTTCGTTTTAAATGTTTAACGTAATTCTCGGAATCTATTTGCAGTTTTTACTTTTAATGTATGTTCATGGCGGGAGCGTGCAGTGAGTACGTTGAATCATGACTTTTACGTAAACACATATTGTGGAAAAAACATTGAAATATTTATGTGACATTTTTTTATGATATATTGTAATATATCATAAAAAAATACAACACAACGAAACAACATGCGTCGTACGCACGGCTTACACATACTAATTCGATTTTCTTTCTTAAATGAAAAGAGGTCTACCTACATTTTTATTGTATGTTTTACTTCTTCCATAACAAGTTATAATTGCAATAATATAAATGTATATCTTATGTAGTTATCTATATTTTGAAGGAAATTTTTTTATTCTACAAAATTGTAGGGCTAGCCATGAAGCGCACTTAACGATCAATTGTTCCGAAGTGTAGGATTGTTTTTGATTCCGGTGAATTGAATTTCAATCGAAATTGACCACTTGTTTCAAAAGCGCAGCCTGTCAACCCGCGGTCCCCCTCGACCCATTGAGCCTCCGTATGCCACTGTTGCGCCCTGTTGCCCGTGGAGAGGGGGCAGGAGGGGATATCTACCTACCCTCGAGCTGTCGGAAGATAGAACGCCGCCGAACTCGACTGTGCTCGCGCCCATTTAATTTTTTTTCATTTGAAAAACAAATTAGCCATAGCCATTTCTTTCATCGTGCAGTGTATTTATTTAAATAGTAAAATTTGAAATAATGTACTGTTTTTGACATTGTTAGTCAAGACACACTAGACTGAGAGGAGACAGGATTTTTCATAATGATCATGGATACGGTTAGATTTACTTTTATAGTTTGTAGAGTAGTCCCCTAAGGTGAATGAAGTGATCTGCCTGCTCTCAGTGGTTGCAACTTCGAGTTACAGAGCTTACAAGAGGCTTCATTGTTGCGAAAAAAAAAACGATCAGAGAAATAAATGGTCAGTTTTAGTACCTGTTGGTCTGGCGGCTCTCAGTGGTTGCATTTGTTGTGATGCGCGCAAGTCACTGTATTGTTGCGAGAAAAAAAACTATAACAGAAATGGTCAGTTTTAGTACCTATTCAAAGTATGGCGTTTCCGCAGATGAAACAACAAAATGCAACCACTGACAGCCGCCAGACCAACTTGTTTCATCTGCGGAGACGCCATACTTTGAATAGGTACTAAAACTGACCATTTCTATGATCGTTTTTTTTCGCAACAATGAAGCCTCTTGTAAGCTCTGTAACTCGAAGTTGCAACCACTGAGAGCAGGCAGACCGACATCATTCACCTTAGGGGACTACTCTACAAATTATAAAAGTAAACCTAACCGTATCCATGATCGTTATGAAAAATCCCGTGACCTTTTAGACTATACTTGGAATTATTTTATGCGGGCTTTTAATAAATGCCGACAGGGCGATGAGACAATTATTTTTCAACAGGTGGCGCATCGCCGGAAAGATAATTATGTTCTTATTTAAATAATTTCGAGAATATATTTGATACGCTATTGGTTTACGTTAAAGAGTTAAGTCAGTATACATTATGGTTTTAGCATTACCCAGCGAAAGCAATCGGCTCGGAGAACACTGGCTATGGCGGTGATCCATCATAATCAGATCACGGGTAAAGGCTGACGAAACATTCTTGTGCAGCGGTTAGTGCCTAACGTAACTGCTTAATTCATTTCCGCTTAATTCCACTTCGTCAAATCTTGGCTAAAAAAAATCTCAGTAATTCGTCGCACTAAAATATTCCACTTGCATTTGATACACTTAAATCACCTACCGCATAGTTCTCTCGTCTGTTCACCCGGATCTAAAGTTATTGTAGCTGTCGCAACAAACAGTGAGTCGAATTCGCGGCTGACATTTATAAGGACTCGATTTCTCGAAACTTCCTGCATAATTTCGCAAAAATGTTTTAAAATGGTTCAAACCGTTCAGAAATCTTAGATCATGTTGAATTGCTCTCGTTTCTAGAATGACATTTAACAGTTTCGTGATTTTGTAATCGATATTCATAGCTGAAATTTGATAATGGTAGGAGAATATTTATTTTTATAAACGGTTTTGGTACCGAGAATTATTTATTTTATTTATTCATTGGTTTTCTTACAGCCATATAATTAATAAATCTTGAAAAAAAAAACAATTATTGATGTACAGAGCCTTGGGCCAATTACAAGAAAACACATATATACAAGAATATTATACCAGGATCGCTAAAAAAAGAAGAAATAGTGAGTTTGTGTGAGTGTGTGTATTTGTATGTTTTTATGTGTCCGTGTGTGTATGCGTTTTTATGTGTTCGTGTGTGTGTTCACATGTGTGGGAAAAAAAATGTCATCGCGCGTGTTTATACGTAAGGGATTTTGTAAACTGCTCAAAACTTAAATATAAAATATCGAGATCTGCAAAGGCCGTGTCGTAGGTATCTAGAACAGTTATTACTGTATTATGGCAACGATAACCGATTGATAACATTAGTACAATAAGCAGATTCAACTTTAACTAACCGGCCCTCGAGGCGCGGCAGATGGAAACGGTGTGGTAGAAAATGAGCATTAAAAGTAAAGTGAACATTTCCCTTTATTATTAGTTTTCGTATGACACGCGGAGCCGGGTCTATCGGGCGCACATAAATTACGTCACGCTCGTGATAAGGGGTGACGCCGCGGCGGGAAGAATTCCCGGAATGCGCGCCCGTTTCGGGACCTCGCGCTGCCGCCGCCGCTGATAGCGCCTTATCGCTGTTTACGGCCCGAGCGGGGGAAGGGGGGGTACCGGCGCCCATATTCTTCCTTCATTGCCAATTTAAATGTAATTGTCGATTACGTCTAGTACGTATTGCATACCAATCTTTGTATGGGGTGGTTTATCTGATACGCCGAATTTAATGTTAATATGAAACACACTTAATTAGTACTTAATTGGGCAATCTTTATTGATTTTTTTTTTCGAAATTTCATTTAAGATGTCTGAATAATCATGGTTTTTCTGAATTTCCAAATCATTTATTAGACAATGATCACGGTTTTGATAAAAATGTAGGACTTTCTATTTTACACAAATAATTTTGGTCCGAAATTGAATAATTTAGAATCATTAGAAATTAGTAAAGCATACAATAGTAAACAAAATATTATTAATAATCTTTTGACTACTAGCCCAATTCTAAAATTTTTTCCAATAATTGCTAGTAACCAAGAACATCAGTAATAATATATTTTTTTTAAATAATTTGGAAGAACTAGGAACAAAGGACATTTCATTCGAGTTTTTTGACGGTTATACAGCACCCTGATGATTGAATGGTAATTTCTGAAACATATTGGTGAAAAAAAGAAAAAAAAACTCTCATAAAAATAGATATAGGTATACAAATAAAACAATCAATATATTTTTTTAAATCTTTATTGATTTATTAAGTAGACATCTTAAGATTAATTATGGTGTTGACCAAATGACCGCCGCGGCTGTGTTGGCTCACTGTTGAGCCATTTAACAAAGATCGTTTACAAGGCAGTTTGCTCAATTACAGTAATTGTTTATGGTTTGGTAGCAATTACACAGATTATGGAGTTTACAAAACCTCAGAGAACAAATTCGCATCGCTCTTTGGAGAGAAATTAAATAAGACCTTTAGAGAGTATTCCTTGCAAACTGGTTCTGCTAATGTTCAATTGTTGAGAACGACAAAGTGTTGATGTTTCTGGATTCTCATCGGTACTTTCACTGATGACTGCAATATATACTTTCACGGATGAGGACGCGTTGTTCATAACCGAGCCAGTTTCCTCGATTTTTTTAAAAATTAATCTTTGAATGGTGGACTCATTAATTGAAATATGTGTACCAAGAATTTCACGAACTTTTCGAAAGGTCTCAGTCGCCAAATTTTTAGAGTGTTTTAATAATTAAAAATTGTTGTTCTTATAATTCATTAATAACTTCAATGACAGCAGATGACAAATGTCTAACATTAGGGTTGCCAAATACAATATAAAAGTAATGTGGGATTCAGAATATTTTGAGTATGTCCAAATTTTTCAGAACAGAACTGGATTTTTTGTCACAGGGACATCAATAATCAATCAATCCATTAGACAGATAAAGTATATTGCTTAAAAACTCCAAATCAAATATAGATGTCTCATTAGCGACATCTGTGGTCATTCAAGGGGAATGAAAAAAGCTTTGGAGCCGGCCGCATTGAGGATCCTTGCAACTCACATGTGAAACGTGGCGTATAATTTAAATATACTTCCAAAAATTAGTAGACATGGTATTCTATCATGGGTGGAAATGCGAACGTTGCGTATGTGTAAAGTGATCACCTAAGCCAGCCGTGCGATAGGTCGTAAGCCCTATGTACACCCAAAAAGACTTCTATACCTACTCTCCCTTAAAAATACAGTTTCTTCTCTGTGAGACATCTATAATATACATTGATTTAAATTTGGGATATTTAAATTCGGCGTTCTCGATGGGCCACCCCTCACTAGATGCATTTGAGCATTACTTTTATGCCACTGGTTATAACTCGTCAAAAATGACGAATTTTTAAAACATGAAACAACAGAAACGCGAATGCTCAGATGGTCGGCAGGAGTATCACTAAAATATAGAATAAAAAGTTCACGCATTCACGGTAGACTTGGTGTCACGGACACAAACAGTAAGCTGGAAGAACGACAGCTGAGATAGTGAGATGGATGAGAAGAGACCACCGGGACCATACGGTAAAGCAGGCAATGTCTGTGGAGCCTTAGACTAAGACCAAAGAACTACTGGATGACTTCACCCCGTGACAAAAAAATGTCTCGGAATTGGTCTTGTCTTAATTCCAAGTATTATTTTTGCATACCTGATTTTTGGTGACGGATGACTCAGTGGGATTCCTTTGTGGCAAAGGTGTCACCATGCGTCAATTTCGTCACTAATTAGTCACCCGGAGCCGCTGCGCCGCGACCGCTCGCGGTTTCGGGTCCGGCGCCCGCACGGGGACACGCATAGCTGCCTTATCTATTTGATTTTTTTTTCTCATCTTTGTTTTATCGTTTTTGTTTCGAGGATTTGACCGCAACCCATAATTATCCGTCCGTGTGTCATTCCCCGGTTCCGGGTGGTTCCGCAACTGTTTTCGTTCCTGACACCAAAGTGGGCGCACTGCGACAGACGAAGCGAATATAATATGTACCTACTTATACGTGTTTGTTTATTTCTTGTACTTGGATTGTCTGAAATATCCCGTCATAATTTGGAAGAACCCGGATATCGTGTTTAAAAAGCATATTTAATACGGTTGAGAATAGACTGGGAAGTGAATTGAATGATGCTCTGAATGCAATTAGGAAGCATCCATAAACTACGTGGCCTGATCAGGGGAGGGGATGGTTAGGTAATATGCTACGCTGGGCTACGTGAGGGGAGTGGAGGGTGTTAGCCGTGCTACGTAATTCTTTACTTTATTTGGCACAGAATTAACAGAATAAATAAAACTTTGCAGAATATGTATTATTTTTATGATTATACATTTTTTATGCATAATGTTATTTTATTTAGGTGCTTATTAATTATGAAAATGTCTTGCACATTTTATACCTAAAAATTTAAAAATAGTTTTGGTTAGAGAAAATAACACAAAATTTCTTCTGGAATTAATTGGAAAAAACTAACTTCCATTCCGCAAGGACGGGGGGGGGGGGTTCAAGGCTAATGACACGTTAGGGCTACATGTGGGGAGGGAGGGGTTGTCTATAATTATAGAAATATTGACATTTAACAAATACCTTGGCAATTTCTTAAGCGTGCATGAATACGTACGTCCCATCTTTTCGGAGTGCTTTATTATAACAATATTTTTATTATAAGAATTGGAGAGTCAGTTTGCTTTTTGAGCGTCCGTACTGTGTGGCCTGATCAAGGGGGAGGGGTAGGTAGAATGCTACGCTGTAGTAGAATATGCGATCGATAAATTATTAACAAATTGTCGCTGTATATATAATAAATCTTATGTGCCGTTTAGTAGGTACATTCTGAGATGAACGAATCAGTTTGTCATTTTTTTATATAAATAATGGAGATATACTAAAAAAAACATTGCCGTTCATCTGGAAAGTCTGCCTAGTAATTATTTAAAATATTTTTTTTAAATTTAGTCTGTAATTATTTCATTATTTTATTCGTTTATCTCAGAATGTACTAATACGTCACACAGGATTAATTATATATACAGCGACGAAATATCACTGTTTTATAATTTTTTTGTAATTATAATTTATTATAATTATTATTAATTATGAAAATGTCTTCTTCATTTTATACCCAATAATTATAAAATAGTTTTGGTATCAATAGGAAAAAATAACGTTCCACTCACGAGTCGAGGCAAAAGCCACGTTGGGCCATTGCACGGGGGGTTCAAAACGGACGCTCCCTTTTAATAACGTCCATTCATCGGGGCAGCGCTGGTAAAACAACTGTCCCATGTTTTGAGAATCGCACCTTCCCCGGCCGGCCCGTCTTCCAGCCGCCGCGCCGTTATCTCCGACCGGCCGGCCCGGCGTCGGTCTCGGGCCCTATCTGTCCCGGGCGGCTCTAGCGCGCTCTAGCCGCCCGCCCTCGCCCGCCGCCTATCTTTATGGTCCCGGTCGGATATTACGTAGCGGTTCGGCGCGCAATTAACACCGCTTATTTACGACCGGGCCACGGACGTTTTTAGGCTAATAACAACTTTCGTCATAGACGTGCCGCGCTAATAGCGCGTAATGTCTTTTATATGCAAGTAGCCTCCTGGCTTACCGATCTGCCTCGTGAACTATTCGTGTAATTTCGAATAGTATATTACATTGTCATGTATCGTTATAGACAGAACTTTCTTTTAATGCCATTGCTTTGAGAAGTTTACTCAGAGGTACACCTTGTTCCAGATAATCGGGATCCAGAAATATTAGTTCAGCCATGGCTGTTGTCATCAATCTTTTTTCAGTCTTCATTTTATCTTTCTTTTCTGATGCCCTTTTCAATTCTTTCCTCTTCTTCGAGGCGTTCCTGTAACCAGGCGGCGAATGTGTTGGGCTGATATGGACGCTTCGGCGCATAAAACAGCCCAGGGTATGTGGTGGGTCACCTTCACCTTCAATGTCATGTATCGTCAATACGCATATTCCACACCCAGAGATACTTAGTAAGGGGATACACCAAATTGAGGCCCCACGACATGAAAAAAATAATTTTCCTCCTTCAGTAAAATACATATGCACTATCACAATTGTAATAATTCAATTTCTTAATTATTTTGTTTTTACGAATACACACACACACGGAAGAATGGCCGAGAAAATTATAGAAGATTCTGTATGACCGTGAAATCACGAAAGCATTCTTATTTATTTTATTAATAAATTATTAAAAAATCTCCAAGTATGTTATAAGAAGAATGCCTTTTTCAAAAAATTCAGAGTCTAGAGTTTCGGCCTCATTTCGAGAAACCACCAAGTTAGTACTATTTTTGTAACACGATGTAGATTATTAATTTTATTTCACTTTTAAATATTTAGAAATTAAAAGCCTTGAAAATATTATTTTCACTAACTCTTCTCCTCGTCTTTCAATATTCCCATTACGACCACCTTTACAAAGTAACTCCTGCTCATTTTGTCAACACCTAATGAAATCATTATTCGTATTTTTATTTAATCTAATTTATGTTAAAATTCGATACCTGAAAGTAGTTTAATGCTTCACCTGTCGATGGGAGATTCTGTTACTCTCGAAACTTAAGTACCGCTATGTAAAATTATAATTCTTTCCTAACATCTCCATTCTTTACTCTTATCATAAATGGATTTGTCGCGCATACGTCTATAAATACCGCTTCAAAGTCTAGCAGTTCTTCTGCCTCGAATTAGTGTAAAAATTCACATCGTGCGTCGAATAAAATAAATCAGCTCGGCAACCCCGTGTTGGCCCAGCGCACTAACTACCCCTTAAACCTTTTCCCGACACTTGGTACACAAATCGCACACTCTGCCGCTGTAAGGAAGCGGGCAGTAGGTACCCCCGTGTGAAAGGACATGTCGGCAACACTTGTTACAATATTTGCGCACCGTTTAGACGCGCGACGCCGCCGCAAAAATCCACCCTCACCCCCTCATGGTGTGAAAGTGACACGTGATTTGTCGAGGATCGTCGTCGCGAGAGATGGCGTCAATTAATACATCCGGCTTGGATTATTCATTTTGAGTGGATTTTCGCTCTCGTTATGCCTGGTAATTTAGCAATTTCATAATACGAGTACGAATATTGGATTCGCGTAGCCCGGTGGGCTAGTTTTAAGGCAGTCGCCTGGCGATCTAGTGGTTCGAGCCTCGTACCGAGAGACCACCAAATCCTTAGTTTGAAAACATTAAAAATATTGATGCGGCACGCATTGGTATGCACGACTCTATTTAAAATTCTTATTCTAATAATTATTCTTCTATGATATTCTGCGCTGTAAAAGCAAAGGCAAAAATATCCATAAAAATTGTATGCAGTCATCGAGGATTACTTATTCATAATGTTCTGAATAGGAGATTTTACAGGAAACATAGCCTATACATTTTTAGGAAACATGATTCCGATATACACGACCGTATTTAAAAAAAATCTTTTATGATACTCTGGGCTATAAAATCAAAAGCAAAAATATAAAAAAAATTGTATGCAGTCATAGAGGATTACTGATTCAAAGCCTATACATTTTTAGGATGATTTTAGATGGGATAGATACAAAAAAATAATTCAGTACATTTTAAATTAGTAATGCTCGGGGTGTTATTATTTAAGTGTAATTTTTTTTTGTATATTGCTGCCTATGCTTTTATACCCCACATATTATGTAAGCAAATAAGTGATCGTCGGGGTAAAATAATATGTCTTATATGTACTGAATTCAAGGTTTTATAGGAAACATTATTTTGGAAGGGATAGGTACATAAAATCTATAATTCAGTACATTTTAAATCAGTAATCCTCGGGGTGATCATTCAAAACACTTTTTTTTGATATTGCTGCCTTGGACGAAACAGCTAGAGCTACAGTAGACTGGCTAAACCACTGTACACGTATATCAGCCACAATGTTCTCCTTCCAGGGCGCCGACTTCCGGCATTCCCTGCATTATGAGATGAAAAATCTCGAACTTCTCTGGACGTCTCTTCACATTTCGGTTTTTATTGTTTATTTATGAGATGAAAAATCTCGAACTTCTCTGGACTTCTCTTCACATTTCGATTTTTATTGTTTTAATAACTTATTTTACTTTATTCAACCGAACCACAACATCTTCATTCGTAACTCTGTCCATCCAGCTTACTAGGAGCATTCTTCTGTAGATCCGCACCTCGAATGTCTCAAGTAGCTTCATCAGTTCTTTGGTAAGCGTCCGTGCTTCCATTCCAAAAAATAACACCGAAAACATATAGCATATGACCATTCCCATTCGTAATCCAAGGTTGATATCATGACTGTAGACGTCTTTTTCATGCGGATAAAGGTTGCATGAGCTTGCTCAATGCGGCATTTGATTTGAACTGAAGCATTCCATCTTCGGTTATATATATCGTATTTCACCCTTTTTTATAAACAAATTTCTGAATCGTTGACCACCAATACGGGACGGCACGCTTTCGCAATTGTTTTGATAAATAATTCTTCCCGATACGCCCCTGGCGCCCGCCGAATCTGTAATCAAATAAAAACAGAATTAGCATACGGACACTTTGCCGCGGATTATGTATGGTTTATTGCCAATTTACAATTCAAATGCGCCGCTCGAGGGCCGATACGCCCTCTGGAATCCGTTTCCGGGCTTAGCGACGCTGCGCAACGGCGTCGCCGTCGCGGCGGTGCGAACTTTTTGCACTTTTACGAGGGGCAATAGTGTTTACGGAAGTTTTATGCATTTTTGGAGGTTTTTTGAAGTTCGTGATTTCACTGTGATTCTATACATATCAAAAATTGTTAATTTTTATCATATTTAATGTTTTTTTTAATGAAACCTCATTATGTTACCGAGTTACGATTTTATTTTATGGTTCTATGACATTTTAAATAAATGTGATTAATAATTATTTTTTTACCTATGATATGATAAGCTAGACCCACGTAACACATATTGCTAGATGTTTGTCCGCAGGTGCATCCATGCACATTTTATTAAATACTTAACGCAGAATTTATACATTCTTAAATCAACTAATTCAAATGCTGAAGAAACAAATGACAGTATAATTAGGTTTCGTACTATCATGGATTATATTATTTTATTATTTATTCTGGGTTATAAAAATGACGCATCATTTAGCATTATCCACTTTTTCATTATACCGCTTCCAAATTGGGAATGAGCATACTATTTCGTAAGGGACCAGACAATTTATTTTAAAGTTTGAGAATAACATATTTCAAAGACCTCCTCGATCAATATTTGCAGATGATTTTAGGAATTTTTAAATTTAAATTAGCTACACCTCTTGTATTTCTTGCATGTGAAAGTACTCTTTTTAAAGCTCCGTTATTAAAAATATTATTTTATATATAAGACCAATAAAACTCTGTGGGTCAGAAGAACCGTTTACTGAAGAGTAAAATAATTTTAGATTGTACCTCAATTCAAAACCTTGCTGCCTTACTTTTTTTTTAAATTATAGTTAGAAGATTTTGGATTTGCTTTATATTTAATTTACATGAGTGACACCGTGATGCCATATCTCAATAAAGAACCGACCAAAGAAAAAGATTATTGGAAAAATATCCAAAAAGCTTATCGATCGATACCAGGAAAGTTCTGCATGTCTTTCTAACTGATTAATTTCGTTTGTTTTATATAAATATTGTTTTAGATCGCTTTATTTTTAGTTTAAACTCTTTTTATGTACTTCATTTTACGTTCATCTAATTTCTCTTGTGAGATTCGGGACGAGCAACGACCTAAAGAAGATGTGCAGAGACTGATTGTGTAGACGAAATTTTCGGAGTATTAAATAAATAAATAAATTTAACTTTATTCCAGTATTGGATTGAGACGGAAAATATTGGCTGCTGTTATGATTTATTCTATTTTTTATGCCTATTTGTCTTTTCTCCAAGATTTAAATCCTTCGTCAGTCAACATGTCAGTCTTTATTTTTACATAGAACAAACTTTGCGCTATTAGACAATTGCAATTGTGTGGGTATGTTTATATCTGAGTATTACTTTAATCATGATTATTATAGTTTCGAAAAGTACCCATAGTTTCTGTGTGTATACGTGTGTACAAAAGAAAAGGAGAGGACCTTTTCTTTTCCCTTTCTCACCCTTTAATGTTTTATGCAGTGTCATAACCGCATTCATTACACACTTAAATTTCCTTTTTTGCTACTTTATGTATTGTTAATTTATCTTCTAGTTTAATTTAACTTTCGTATTCACTTTCTTTTTTTTTGACGCTTTATGTACTGTAAATTTATTTTCTAATTTTATTTGATATATTTTCTTTTCGTTACTTTCTTCGCCTATGGGTAATTTTTATGTTTAATTTTACTTTTTATTCCATTACTTAAACCCCGAAAAACTTCAAAGGGCACATAAAGATAATACGTATTTGTCTGTTTCCTTAAATAATTTTTAAAAAATAGTCCTCATCAACGGTTACATTATTATGGTTAGGATGAGAGGGACCGCACCTTTTTTATGTGCAAAATATATTTTGGTTTATTTAAAAAAAATCTTTCTTACTAACTTACCATCACGTCACGCGTGTCACTCTTCTATCCTGATACACAACTCTCGATTTATCCATATTTATACATCTTCGCATGTAAGCTCGACAATTTCTGAGGTTCCTAACAGGACCGTCGCAAGTCTGCTGCGGCCGCCCTCTATTTCTGCCACCGTCAACACTTGCGTCGTATGTCTTTCCTACCATTATTTCCTCAATCAATTTGACCAATCCAACGATTTCATTCTAATCACCATGCTTATCCTAAAATCTTGTTTGTTTTAAATAAATACTAGTTTTAACTAGTTAGTTTCAGACTATTTTCTCTTATCAAATCGGGAAAAGGGAGTTTTCTGGGTTTTTCAAGTAAAGTCCAAACGAGGGAGTGAAGTGCGTGTTAAGAATGTTCTTAGGTTTTCACGGCCACTCAGAATCTTCAAGTTTGTGTTTACTGGGGTATTATGCCGTGTTGTTACGACCTTTCGGGCCGACGTTTCGGATCCCATTCAGG
>JADDOH010016874.1:0-28492 GCA_016648135.1 Agrypnia vestita | reverse complement strand
ATTCAGCATGTTGAGACTTGTAGCTTGCGTCCATGACAGAATATGCCATGAGTCATGATGATCTTATTCAGCATGTTGAGACTTGTAGCTTGCGTCCATGACAGAATATGCCATGAGTCATGATGATCTTATTCAGCATGTTGAGACTTGTCAATTTCGTTTGTTTCGAAACATTTCAGTTACGCTCTGGCATTCAATGGTGCAGTACGTATTTCTTCGTAATCCGTAGATTTTTCTGGCTTGTTGTTTGTATGTATGCACTTTACATATTCCATAATATTAATTACGTTTATATAACCTTTAGTAGTCCAGAGACATGATGTACGTTCCCTAATAGGTTCGATCAGCTTTGCGAAATCCTTGGTTATTTGAAAAATATTTTAGGTTATGTACTCGAACTCATATTATAAATAAAATATGTAGTGCATTTTGTGAAAGCAACTTGTGTCGATATTGTTTCTGCATCCGCTAAAGAAATAAAACAATCAACTTTAAATTCTTATTGGAAAAAGTTGTGGCCAGAAGTAGTCTCCGGAGAATTTTTTTTACCACCAATAGAAGATGAATACCAAAAGATAATAAATATTTGTCGTGGTATTGGAGGAGAAGGTTTTAATGACATGGATATCCATGATATTTAAGAAATATTGGAGGATCGTTCGTTGAACGAAGAAGAATTAATTGAAATTTTGAATGAAACCACCGTAATTAATGACTCAGAAATAAGTTGCAGCGAGGTAGCTACATGTTTCACATTAAAAACTATGAGTGAGGGCTTGGAATTGGCTATTAAATTAGAAAAAAAAAATATTGAAAAGGATCTTATAATGGAAAGAAATTCGAAATTCAAGAGGGAATTATAACAGATTTTGGAACGTTATAAGGAAATACGCAAAGATTTATATGCTAAAAGCTGATAATTGCTTATTATCGATTTTTTTAAGGTTAAAACCATAAGAAATTCAGATCTCTCCTTCGATGATGAAGCGATGTTGAAAAAGAGTAAAAATTAAGAATTATTTTAAATGATAGCGATAATGAATGCATGCTACATTATATTTATTTATTTATATGTGGCTCTTTACATTAGGTAATAAACTTAATATGAACATATTAAAAATGAAGAAAAAAGAGAAGACTATACAAATCCGTATACGATTATGATTATGAGAAATTATATTGTATGTTATTAAAGTTTTTTTTCAATAAATATGTAAATTTATATATTTTTATTAAAAAATAAAGTACATATTCATATAAACTATCTTAGATTTTTTTTTAGAACGCAAATTCTAATTTTGTACGAACTTCAAACCTTGTTTAACACGGATTTGTATTGCACGAGGTTTTTGTGGAACCATATAACCGTGATATACGAGACCCGAGTGTACAATGTTATTATTATTATCTATTGGGATGCAGTAAGTACATATCACCTCTAAAAGATTGTTTGCCCGCTTTGCTAGGCTTTTGCTGCGTAAAAATAGCCATTTTTTAGTGCTATGGAATGATGATGTTGATAAAGGAATATCCGAGGTTTATGATTGATGATAATTAGTGTGTGAAAGTGACTGAATTGAGATAGTTGGACCATCACTTTATTTCTCGATTGACGTATGGAATGATGCGCACTGCCGACGCGGACCCTGCCGGCGTGTTGTGGCTGGCCATTCAATGTTTACACTTTACGCAATGCTGATTCAGTGTTATTTATTCGCAGCGCTCACGATCCGCCTCCGCGGCTGGCGGCCGGGGGAGGTGGCGGTGAGGGGGGGCAGCCGGGGCCCGTGGTGGGGGCCGGGGGGCCCGCGGCCGGCAGTCACCCCCGGGCCGCGCGCGCGTGCGCACCTCCCCCGCCCCCCGCTCCCCGCCCGCTCATGGAGAAGCCCTCAGTGCCGCCCAAGCCGCCGCGCAGCCGCATAGGCGGCTTCCTCTCGCGCTTCGCCAACTTCCGCTTCTCGTCGCGCAAGAAGCTCAAGAAGGACAGTGCCGGGAATGTGCCCGACACCGGCGCCAGGAACGGGGCCGTGCTCGCGGCCGCCCAGCCGGACGTGAAGCGGGACCCCGCCAGCGCCGCCGCCCCCGGGGCCGATGGGGGCGACTTCGTGTACATCCCCCTGAAGCCGGCCGCGGGGCGCCCGCCGCTGCCGCCGGGCCGCGCGCCCCGGGAGCCCGTCCAGCCCCGGGAGCCCCCCCAGCCCCGCCAGCCCCCCCCGCCCGGCCTGCTGGAGACGGACCTGGACACGGACACCACCCGGACCGTGCCCCTGGCGGGCGGCGCCCGCGCCCGGAGCCTGCTGCAGCTGCCGCCGCCCACTCCGGTGGGCAGGACGCACAAGTCCATGGAGTACCTGCTGGACAAGGAGAACCTCAGATGCGTCCAGGTGAGTTCTCTCAACATCTCTCCCCTTGCGTGCCCCGAAAACGCGCGCAATTTTGAAATTTTTTCGATGACAATAGTCAACATAATTTAATCTGACATCTGTCATAATGATACCGCATTTTGTCTTTTTTGTACAAATTTTACGAACATAAATAACAACTAGCCACCGTTTTGATGGATTCTGACGCTTTTTCGATGAATTTTCGACATAATTTAATCTGACGTCTGTCGTAATTGTTTTACATTGTCCGCCTATCGTCTTTTACAACTTTTTGTGCCTCGGAAAGTCTCGCGGCGACGCGAAAAAGTTTCCAAACCGCGTCATTACGAAAAAGCTGCGCATCATTTTGATATTTTTTCTTCGATATTCTAAATATTTATAATATTTAATCTGACATTTATCATAATTATACAACTTTGAATGCTTTAAAACATCTTCCAATAGACCATACTAATATGCGATAAACAAATTCGCGATTCGCGTCTTTCCAAATACCAAACTACACAATTTTGATGAATAATTTTTTTTGATATTCTGAATATAATTTAATCTGACGTGTGTCATAATTGTGCTGCATTGTCTCCTTGTCTTCTACATCTTTGCACACTTTAAAACATATCCCGACTGTAGGTAATACACGATAAACTTGACTAAAATTCGCGTTATTCTATATACAAAACAACACAATTGTAATGTTTTTTCGTTGATAATCTGAATATAATTTAAATTGACGTCTCTCACATTAATTGTTTTACATTGTCTCCTTGTCTCTGCACATCCTTAACACGATAAACAAGTTTGCAATCACGTCATTTTTGACGCAAAACCCTTTTACTGAATGATGTCGTTTTATGTTGACACGTTGAATATAATTTAATCTGACATCTGTCAGATTTATATAACACTGTCAACTTGTCTTTGTACATCTCCTGACGCTTGCAAATTTTGCGTACCTACACCAAGTATATGTCATTCTAAATAATATTTCACATACAACTTCAATGAATTCTGATGTTATAATATATAATCGATGGAATTGGTGTTAAAATCGCAGAGATTATTCACGATGAATAGTAAATTTTGTGAAAAACGTAACTATAATAATTACCTGTACGCGATTTTAATAATAACTAACCATAACCTGTCAAAAATGACGGGACATCGGTTCGCGTCTTTGCTAATCCCTAGTATACATTTACAGTATCTTTTTGGTGTCCGGGTTTGGTGACCCGGGGTTCAAGCCTCATCTCCGGCCGTATTTGTATTTTTTTGCCGTGAACTCGAACGAAATTACGGACGTTACACGAAGTTATCGTGTTTGATTTTGTATTTTACTACTCATGTTTCGAGAGTAACAGAACAGAGGAAACGTAGTTAATGTTTTTCACTCAATTTAATGATCCCAATGAATTTAGATGTATTTTTCGTCTGAAAAATAACTTTTTTATAACAAAATACATCAATAAATAAATATCTTTATCAAATTGAAATTTAACAAAAATATTTGTTTATGAATTCACAACAATAACAGCTGGAAGGATCGCGTGACAATTTAATATATTCCGGCTTATTTGCAATATTTAATATCGGTGAGTTCTTTTTAAACATCACTGGCTATTTTCATGGTTTAAAGTTCACATAGGTATCGAGCCGCCGAAAATGATAACAATGCTAACGCATTGACTCGCATAACTAACTATGCATCATTCGTACTTTTGATTAAATTATAATTCATTAACGATTTAATGAAATTCGACTGTGTCACTCATTGTCGGTATGCAGAATTTGTCCTCGACCGAAGAGTGAGCGAGTCAAAGTCGACATTACACTTTTTTTTTGACATTTGCCGAGCCATTGATAATACGATTAATGTAAAAATGGCATTGAACGAGTATTATATTATACAAAATTTATATGAGTAACTATTTTATTATATTTAGTAAGAGGTCCTAGTGATACAGCGGTTCTCGTTGAGATAACAGAGCGCCTAGTTAGTTTGATAAAGTAACGGAATTGACTTATATTAATGCATTTTTATTTCTATTTTATTATGGAACAATAATATCTGTCTGTGCATAAAGTGTGTATACATATGGAGGCGCCATAACTCAGTGCACTCCACAATACATTACTGTCTTAAAATATGAGTCGAAAATGATGTAACTTCAATAGAGATGGAGATAAGCGAGGATAAGCGACTTCAAACATTGCATTTTTTTTTCAATATTTCTATCTTATTTTCTATTAAACGTTGGACTATCATCAAAGTAACTTTGATCGCACAGAATAATCCAAGATGATGGTCCCGTTGTTCATACAATGAAAATAAGTATTTCACTATATAATTTAACGTCCTGTTAATTTAATCTAACTAAAATAATCGTAATCTAAATTAAACAAACCAAACCTAACCAAACCTTATAACCTAACCTAACCTCATATATTGCCTATGAAATGTCAAAATATGCAGTGCATTTTTAGGAACTTTAAAGTGTAATATCTTATTTGATACTTACTATTTAAACGTAAATTATCTTTCATTTTGTTACTAGCACATTCAGTACAGTTGCCGGCAAACTTCTTGAAATTCTTTGACGTGGTGGGGGAATGCGCAGAAGACGAAATTTGGGTCTCTTTGGTGGAAAGGTAGATGCGCAAACTTCCCCCCACTACGCCGTAGAATTTCAAGATGTTTGCCGGCTACTGTAATATAGTGAAATACTCATTTTCGTTGTATATGCAATGGGACACATTAAAAATTCATTCCCTTTTACACAAGTCAAACAGAAAGATTGTGAGACTTTTCAGAAATAAGAATCACATATTTTTTGGACGTTTTTAATCATTTTAATCAAAGCGAATGAATTTTTAATATTCGATCTAAATTACTTTAATTATAGTCGAACGTTTTACCAAACAGATAACAATGTCGAAAAAAATGCAAATTTTAATGTCGCTTATCTCCGTAACTGTCAACATTTCGCCCAAATGTAAGTAATATTTTCTATTCAAAATTAAATGAAGCGACTCCTCCGAGGTTTTTGATAAAATTGAGGCCAAAAAAATAAAAAAAAAAATATTTCTAATTTTGAAGTCCTATGTAAATATCAGACGACACTCTGTTGATTCAAGGTCAACGAAAAAACGCTATTGAATACATATTCATGATTATAATAGAAGATACATCAATCGGATGACATTGCATGATGTGCCTTTTGTATGAATATGAACGTAAGTTAGTATTTTTTTTAACGTAAAACATTTTAATTGCGCTATACATGGTGTAACGGACCTAGTTCCCAGTACTCGACACATCCTTATGTCAATAGCTATGAAGATAAGCGATTACAATGTTTGCATTTTAATTTTTTTTTATTTTTGACTTATCTTGTATAAAACGTTGGAGATTCCTCAAAGTAATTTATACAAAATATTATAAATATATGTTTAGAAAGACATTGATTGACGTTGGCAAATATTGTGGAATAGCTTTGTAACATTATATGAGAGCTAAGGCAGTAATATTAAAAAAAAATATTTTGAATGCGATCATCGAGGATTACTTATTTATAATGTACTGAATTATAGATTTTTTTATATCTATACTTTCCAAAATCGTGTTTCCTCTAAATTGATAACATTTTTGTATGTATAAGATTTCCTATAAAATCTCGAATTTAGTACATTCTAAATTAATAATCCTCGATGAATGCTTTTGAATGAAAATTTTTTGATATTGCTTGCCTTTTCTTTTATACCCCTCATATAATCTATACATTAACAACATATTCTATACAGAATATATACATTTATATAGATATAGACTAGTCTAAAGGCGTAAAGACAAAGTTATGTGCTTCACATGACACCTGTGTTGTAAGGTTAGACTATTTCATTTATTTATTAATTTAAAAAACTAACAAACTACGTATTAACCACATTGATTAATTAAATTAATATAATAATAAAAATAAATATAGTTTTCACCACCTTTGTATTGAAAAATATCAACATGTTTCAGAGCCCTTCGTTAGGATGATAACTATTTGTAAAAAAGACCTGGTTATTTATAATATTCAATTTACTATTAACACTTTTTCTTATTTTCAAAATTTCTAATTTATCAAACTGTGATTCTGTTAAATTTGAATGTAATTTTTGTAAACCCTTATTAATTATCAAAAGAATGATCCATAGCCAAAAGATGGTTAGAAAATTCGGAATAATTATTGCTATTTAAACACTTTAAGTGTTCTTTAACTCTAACTTCAAAATTTCTGCAAATAGTCATCTTTTAAATTTATTTTCATGATGAGTAGGTACTTTATTATTATTAATTTTCCATATAATATATATTTTTTAATATTTTGATTTTCTATACTTCGATTTTTTAATTTACTTTTGTCAGTATACAATTGTATCATCCTGACGAAGGGGCCATGGGCTCGGAAACACGTTATATTTTATTGATATTTTTCAATACAAACATGGTGAAAACTAAGTGTATTTTTTTTATTTATATTAATAATGTCACCGGAAATTATTTTGCTGTTGAAGAAGAAGATTAATTAATAATCCAACCACAAAGTTAACGCTATAAACATCAAAAAAATTCATTTATGTTTCAACAACACAAGTGTTTTTCAAATGTAAGCATCCCTTAATTACAAATAATATTAGTGTATGCCACACAAAATTCGTTTCCCATTTTTTCCATTAGAATTTATCGCCAGGCCACAGCCGGGGGATGGGACGGCTACCCTAAGGAATGCGGGGTATTTTAATTTTAGGGCCCTTTTGTGCCTTCGGGTTCGCCGTGAAATTAGCCGCGCACCCTCGCGCCCGGCCCTTATCTGCCCGTGTCTTTCCAGCGAGCGGCCACCGCGTAGAAACATCCCCACTAGTGATGGGTCCGCTCTGTACTCACTACTACAATGTAGTACTACACTACATTGAAGTGCACACTTCGCACATTTTGATGTGTAGTGCACACAACAAACTAAAAACACCACAAAGTTATTGAAAGTATAAACTTCAAATAGTACACTTCATTTCTAAGCGAACACTACAAAGTACACATACTTCAAAGTTATTGAAAGTATGAGAAACATACTTTAAATAGTGCATTTTTGACGTGAAATTGTTGGAAAGTTGATGTAGATATATGAAGAAATCTCTGGAAACTGTAACAACCCCCCCCTCCCCCATGGTTTGAAATTTTTTTTTTTTTAGGTTGCCAAATTTTTATTCGGGAAAAAAATACTTCACTTCATTTAAAAATTTACTTCACTATTACTTCATTTCATTACTTCACTTCATTATTATTACAATTACTTCACTTCATTTACTTCACTTCACTTACTTCACTTCATTTCGTAGTACTACAATTACTTCACTTAAGTAGTATTTACTACAATTGTAGTGTACACTTTGTAGTCTTCAAACCGGTGAACGTGTGTGTGTTGCAGTCTTCATTTTGAAATGTAGTTTTTCCCTTCGCTAATCCCTACGATAAATACGCGCACGAAACAAATTTCAAATCCCCCGTGACAAAAGTGTGGTCCGCGTATTTTGAATGCCTTTGTTTTCGTGTATCTGTCGGGTGGTTTTTTGGGCTTTTGGGGAGTCGTGATTTCATTTTACTGCTCTAGTTGGCCTCTCGTTTCGTGTTTTTTGCCGCATTTTTGACCTCTCTTGAACTTCGCCCTTCTAGCGCGCTGTGGAGACTTCGTTCAATGGAGACTCTTCATAAAAATGTCCCTGTCGTAAATTATAACTCGGACCGTCTGCTCTGTATTTTTAACGCCACATCCCGCAGAATTTGAAATTGTGTGTCCATTTTTAAATCCTTTATATCAACTTCACCGCCGATCGAAAATCTTGAAGTGAAAATAAACACACTTCCCGTCATCCAATCGAGCTGAAATTTTGCACATCGACTTGATGTCGATGACAATGCATTCTTACATGCATTTGGGGTCATACACGCACACAATACATGCAAATTTATCTCAACTGTTCGGGCTAGTACCTATGTATTATTCTGAAATTATTTAAATCATGGACACTTTAGAATTTATTTCTTTATTTAGAATTGCTAAAAGCTGCTTGCTATTCTGTATTAGGATTTTGTTGTAAATAAAAAAAAGTTTAAAAATTATAAAAGTCTGACTTCAGAATGGATATCGACTACATTTTATTTTCTATCAGTTAAACCTAAAAGGGTATTGGTACAACAAAGTGTTGTATACAAAAATCCCATATAAAGGACTTAAAGGAAGGAATAAAAACTATGTTTTTAATGAGTACATTTTTATATATTTACAAAATTTATAAAAATAATTATAAATAATAAAGGTATCATGAAGCCGGTAGCAAAAGCTTCATCGGATTCTTCTTCATTCAATTTAGAATATAAAATATTTTTTTCACTTTGGTGATATGTCAACAGTTAAAAAGATTATATTTATGACGTATCTTCTGTAAAACGCTGGAGTATCATGAAAGTAACTTATATTGAATATTAAAAATCCATTCGCTTTGATAAAAGTCAAATAAAATTATTAAAACCGTGCAACTATTTGAACTGAGAATTGTGCATGTATTAGTTGTAGTTATTTTATTACTGGCGCCATATAATTATATTTTGATAACTCGCAATATTAAAGTATCCACGTTTCCTAAAACAAAAGCAAAAAAAAAAATTACCTGAAATTAAAAAATTGATAAATCAAAATTATTTTAAACATTTTGCATTGTTACGTCTGCTAATAACTGGCAGTTTTTAGATGTTACCGAGTTTCGTTGCGTATATTAATCTAGTTAACACCAGATGTGTTAACCAGACTAGTGACCGAAGACGCAAGGTTGTTCTATTTTCCCCGGCACGATGATTAGTTTAGTTACAATTGTTATGGCATATACATATTACCACAGCTCAAAAAGCATCTATATTGTCACGTGTCGTTGCTGCGGTAGGAATTAAAGAAAAGGCTGGAATTTAATACAGAATTATTAACAGAATGTTAGTAAACTTAGTAAAAACCACTAGCAGATTTGCGGTCTACCGGTTTCGAGACGTACCCGTCTCTTCGTCAGGACCAACACTACAATACTGTATTAACAACACTACGCACCCAACCGTAGTATTGTAAAACTATCACCACTATTGATCACATGCGTGTTATTCTTGTCAGAGACAAGCATGCACTGAACAATTCAGGAATCTAACGAGAGAGAGTGAGAGTTAGATTCCTGAATTGTTCAGTGCATGCTTGTCTCTGACAAGAATAACACGCATGTTATCAATAGTGGTGATAGTTTTTGTGAATATAGTGTAGTGTTGGTCCTGACGAAGAGACGGGTACGTCTCGAAACCGGTAGACCGTAAATCTGGTAGTGATTTTTACTAAGTTTACTAACATTCCGTTATTATGTCTAACCACAAAGTTAATGCTTTAAATATTAATAATATAGATTTATTAAATTGCTGATTAATTAATTAATCAAACGTACCAAGTCACTTTACACTATTTAACTAACGTTATTATCTCAATTAAACTATTTCGCAAATTCATCACTCGTAAATAGACATTTTATAATCACTTTAACACTTTATTCACTATTCAATAGAACATCCAATTCGCTCAGATTTATTTCGCTGCGTAAGAACTTTCCAGATTATTCGCTGTCGAATTATCGCTCGCCTGGCCACACTGGCCTTCGTAGCTCGCGGGTGGCTTAGCTTCGGTTCAAGCGCGCTAAGAAAAACAACAACTCTACTCCCGGGCGCGTCTTATTTATATCTGGCTAATGCTGATATTGAATCTTCTATGCGTTCCTAGTATTTAGGAGAACTTTCTCGTAGCTTCCAGGCTTTTATAGATATTTTCTCGATGCTTCCCGAAAGCCGTAGATTACGCTAGACCGTTCTGGAATCTTCGATAGTGTTGTGATCATTTCAAACAACTGTCACTTGGCATGAGTGCGCGATTCTTTTTAGCCTTATTAACAGACCATTATTCTGATTGCTCTGCAAAAAGAAATAATTTTTCCTGGACCTCAACTTTTTTTTGCATGTCACCCAGTGTATAATCAACGGTTAATAAATTCTTTAGGCAGTAAGTTTTTTGTAAAATAATGTTTATTTGTAAATTGCCCTTAAATTGTATTCACGAAAACGGCTCTATATATATATAAATATCGCCGTCAAAATCTGGTCCTCAGAAGGACCATTCGTCCAGTCATTTCGCCTGAATCACAACAGGCATCTTCAGGGTGTTTTGTTAATAAATTTCCGTCACAAGGGGCAGTGTGAGCACGTCCGTTCGTATCGGAAGCTTACTACCAAGTGAGGTCTGGTAAGTCAAAATCTAAATTCGGGTATTTTGACGCGGGTTACCCCCAAAGAAATCTTCTTTTCTTCTTCTTGGCACTGTCCAGATGGGCTGTTGGGGTCGGCTCTTCTCGTTTGAAGGCTGCACGTTCTTCGGTTCTGGATGTCGCTTTCATCCAGGCCGTTTCTCTGCAGCATTTTGGAGCAATTGAGTCATCCAGATTTTGGTCTTCCTCTGGATGACTGTCGATGAAGTTCCACAGATATTACCTGCTTAACCGTAGGGGCTGGAGGTATCCTCTTAAGTGCCCATACCATCTTAACTGTCGTTGATCTCTATATTTTAGTGATTCACCTGCCGACCATCCAAGCCTTTCCATTTCTTATGTTTCAACTCGCCTGGAGTTGTTGTACAAAGTTCAGCATTTTTAACCGTACATAATCTCGGTTCTAACAATAGTCCGACGCTATAAAAGTCATTCAAATATAATTAAATAAACTATATGTATCAGCATCAGTAACGTTCGATATCATTAGAACAGCAGAGTTTATCGCGCGATCGCGCTGATTACACAATTTGAAGAAGCCGTCCATTGCGCTTCAAATGCAGTTTGTTGATTTGCATAATATGTGGGCACAGGTGTGCCCGTCTGCGACCTCGAGGTCATCCCAGGTGTTGAGAGGTCACGTGCGGTGAGCACGATTGACAATGCTCAGCGTGTGTACCTGGAAGGGCATCCAGGAACCCGTCTCCTTGTTTATTTATATCCTTAGCGTCTCTGTTTACTTTTGTGAGCATAATATCATTGTTTGCCTTTTTTATGAATATGCCTACACTAGGCGAAGAAACTTGAGAAGGTTGTCATGACTAACACAGAATCAAAATTAGCATTATAAATATAGATTTTTTATATAAATAGATTTGTGCATGTCACGTGACTCTATACATTTAATCTCTGACGTTAAGAGTCTGAATATTATATTAACCTTATGCAGGAAATGGAAAAGGACATCTGCACAAGGGTAAAAAATCCAACCGATATTAGCCAAGAATTTAAGGTTGAGGGTGTTCGCCAAGGTTTGGCGCTTAGCCCGTTACTGTTTAACTTAGTACATAATGAACTACATCACCAAGATATCTGATCAAAGCTGTCCTGAAGCCTTTTGTGTGCCGATATCATTGTACTCATTGCCAAAACTGCTGAAGAACTACAAGATGCCCCGTCAGCGTGAATTACAGCACTCAAAATATCTGAAGTCGGTGTCAGCAGAACACGAACTGAGCACTTGGAAAGTAATTTCAGCCACACAGCTGGTACCTCCACCTTATACTATCTATACAGAATGCCGGTGCCCAAAGTAGAATATTTCAGTAATTTATTTATTTATTTATTTCAACGGTTACAAAACCTATTACAGTAATTTGATGTTGTACTAATTACCTTATAATATAAAATGAGAGTAAGTAAAAGTAAGCATAAGATAATAAAGATAAAATTTGTAGAATACAGAGTTAATATAAAATAACATAATAATGTTAAAAGTAAGCATTAAATAACAGAGATAAAAAATAATAATTACAGAGTAAATATACAATAACAAAAGTATTAAGAAGAAGTAATATATATTCAATAGTATAAAAAAGTTAACAAATAAGAATTAATTACAATTTATGAAATTATGTAGCAACAGAGTTAGAAACTACAATGGACTGCCTTATTTCTCTAAGAAGTAATTTTATGTTACACAAAATACATCTTATAATATAAAGTGACAAAGTAATTTATGATATAAAATGAAAAAATAATTTATAATATAAATTGAGAAAGTAAATAAAAGTAAGTATAAGATAACAAAGATAAAAGATATAAAATACAGAGTAAATATAAAAAGCGTAATAGTGACAAAAGTCAGAATAAAATAACAAAGATATAAAATTTAAATACAGAGTAAATATAAAATAGTACAAGTATAAAAAAGAAATAATATACATTATCAATAGTATCAAAAAGTTAAACGGTGAATTAATTACAATTTATGAAATTATGAAGCAACCGAGTTAGAAACTAAAATGGACTACCTTGTTTCTCCCATCCCCCAATCACCCAAGATGCAAATGTAGAGACTAATATCCTCTCCCGAAAATAAAAAGAGGAAAAGGAAGCCCTTGATAGGCCGTCTTGGCGCAGAATGACCAGGAGAGCCGACCCCATTTGAAGTAGGAAGTGACAAAGACAAAGAAGAAGACGTCACTCCAGATGTTGGTATATCGTCTTCTTCGGACATGCGTAATGTACAGCTGCGCTGACGTGTATGATGAAGATATAATAGAGACATGTTAGTTAACTTGGTCATGTGCTGCATGGAACTAAGTCGCCTTGAAAGCCCGGTGTGACCAAATTCAACATTATGATGGCTCTGTGTTTACCATAATCATTTCTATTAAGTATATAAGTACCAACCATCTCCACTCTTGTATCACCTAATCTGTCGTTACTTGTGCACGTGTATAAAGATAATCTACAGGTATACAGCAAAATTTTATGTATTAAATTAAACATAAAAAAATACTTCGTTTAAACCAACCGTTTCTTCAGTGTATACAAACTAAATATTACAAAATATGGGCAGTTATATTTTTCAACAACTTCTATGTGCACTTGCCGTATGACATTATCTTCAACATTATTTTATTATCTGTTCAGAATATTTTTGAGTTTGTTCAAATCTTTCAGAACAGTGCTGGATTTATGTCACAGAGACATTATTAATCAATTAATGTATATTATAGATATCTCACAGAGATGAAACTGTATTTCTTATGGGAAAGTAGGTATAGAAGTCATTTGGGTGTACATAGGACTTATGACCTATCTTAATGGTTGGCTTAAGTGATCACTTTACACAATGTAACATTCGCCATTTCCACCCATGATAGAATATACCATGCTTATTCATTTTTTGGAAGTTGTATATATGTTCAAATTCGACAAATGACTTCTATACCTACTTTCCCATAAGAAATACAGTTTCATCTCTGTGAGATATCTATAATATTTATTATCTGTTTTTTTAATATTTATATTTAAAAAAAAATATATCTATTTTACTGTGCATATCTTAATAGGGGATTTGACATAACAATTGGTTTTATTAAATGTATGTTTTATCAATATTCCTGTATATGTCTCTTTAATAAAAATAAAATAAAGTTAGTGTAACAATAATAGCCTATGAACAGATACATAAAATCTAGAATTCAGTACATTTTAAATTAGTAATCCTCGGGGACTGCATTCAAAACATTTTTAAAATTTTTAGGTATTGCTGCCTTTGCTTTATACACACACAACAACAAAAAATTCTGTCCAATCCGCGTAACATTCGTATCAGGCGAAAATATGTAATTTTACACCTAAGAATTTCATTTTTCGCAACACGCTATGTAACTGCAACACACGATCTTCACTAGGCGATGTGGTAACACGGTATCATGGATTTTATTGACCATATCCTCTGTAGATGCTCCAGTCGGACGGCCTGGACGCTCTTCGTCAATACGGATATTCGGCCGCTCTTGAAGTCATTAAACAAATATCTGATGATAGTCATTAAAGCCATGTATTCACTAGGGGACAAATTGTCCCTCAACAGCACGCGCGGCATGGAGTCTACGTGACGTTGCAACGTCGTGCACTGTTCCGCGACGTCGCGCACAATATAGCGCGGCATTTCTACGTGTCGTGACAACGTTGCCATGCGCACGGTACCCGAGCGAGCTCACTGCGACATTACGCGGAGCGTCAGTACCACGTGGTATGTTTACAAGTGCTGCATCCGTCAAGATGACAATGTGGGGAAACGAAATTGTTCTTGAACCCATCGAGCTGTATCGATCGAAGATCGCATAGAATATCCATCCTTCTTTCTCTTTGCAGTAAATAATTTCGCATCCACCGCCTTTTTCTCTTCTTACGTTTCGATAAACTCGTTAACATGAATAGATACGCAGCTGTCATCATAACCTCATCGGGCGACATTTCCGCGACGTGTGGAAAACAACAATTATTTGCAAAAAGGACCTTGTTTTTAATAATATTCAATTTACTACAGTAAAACCTCGTTAATTTGAAATTGCGACCCAAAAAAAACATTTAGAATTGCGCGGAACCCCGTTTTCGCTAAATGACGAAGTGTAAATAGATACGCAGCTGTTATCATAACCTCATCGGGTGACATTTCCGCGACAAGATATGCGAGTCCCGGTGTGTACACGTCAAATGACCGCGTCATTGTCCCCGAAACATGAACGTAGATGTTGATGCGACATGCCGCGCGGAATGCTGCGCTATTTGTCCCCTAGTGAATACATGGCTTGAAGGTGCATGGTCCTTACAAATGGCATGCAACTTCATTTTGATTTCCTCATGCGTCTTCCCATCAAAAAATTGAATCACTGAGCGATACTGCTCTTTTTCCATGGTTTCAAACAAACATTAACTTACCCACTTTCAACAGCCATCGAAATAAAGATACTCGATTAATCTGTCTGAAATTTTGACAGGTGTCGTACGAAAGATGTTGCCATCTTTACATATTCTGCGTCAGTGGCTCCATCAGTAGTTAAATATCATCTTATCATAAAGACCCTGGTCATACCTTCCCAATGTCCAATCCAGCTGAAGTTTTTTAGATGAAAATACAATTTATTTCAATCCTCCATCAACAACAGAATTCTGTTATCTATATCAATATCTTAAGCGCGTACCTTTCATTTGGAGAGTGAGGTAAATAATTTTTGTCCGAAAATTTATTTCTTTATTTTTTGTACTTATATTTAAATATAAGTGTGGTTTTAAAAATATATATTCATGTAATATAATTCGTTTTATTATCTTAAACGGTCCACTTTACTATCATTTTCGTTTTAAAAAAAACAAGTAACACTTTTTTGTACTTTTATTACCTTTTTTCTACCAAAATCCCCCCAAACGCAAATGTCGTAATATCCAAACCCTCTTACCTATTATAGTGTACATCTACAGAAAACACTTAATGTTTGATACTACATATAACGTAAATCTGGCGGTCGCTAGCTCTTAGTACTTAACGTGTATTTTAGATTTTTTTATCCGCTGATGGAGAATAGAGATTGGTGGAAACTGTATCCGCATTCTGTTCAGTTATGTTCGAACGCAAGGCACACAACGCGGCACGTTTTTTTTTTGTATGCCAAATAGGTATAACCCCTATCCCGATTACGTCATAAATATGCGCTCCCAACTTTTTTTTGCAATAGAAGTTTTGAATTTACGGTAGAGACTCGATTATCTGGACCTCAGTTATACGAAATCGCGATTATTCGGATTGTCAACCGCGATCAAATAACTTTGTGGGTAGTTTAATCCGTGCGTGCATCGACATGTCGCAACCGTGTTTACACCCCGCGCGATCACGCTTTTCGTTATCGTTTTTGACAGTTAGGTATATTATATTTTAGTAATTTAAGAAAATATGTACGTACATACAAAAATTTATGTCTAATCACTTCATAAACATTGATTTCGGTTGATAATTTTAATACATTTTTGTTGTTTTTAATAAACACCTAGAATTATGTGCACGCGGGCGAGGTAAGTTATCTTTCTAGAATTAATAACACATATGTAGGTACATATGTATTATGGCACTTAAAAAGTAAAGTGTAGAAAAGCTCAAATGCACGCAACGATCCATGGAGAGATCCATGCTTGGAATAAGCCTAAGAGATAGAATAGGAATTATGAAATTAGGCGCAGAACTAGAGTAGTGGATAGTAGATGGATCGTGTAGCGAAGCTAAAATAGCAATGGGCAGGGCATGTTGCAAGGCAGGATGCTACAAGATGGACTCCCAGAGTTCCGAAATGGAGACCTTGGGAAAATAAAGGAGGCGTTGGAAGACCTCAAAAGAGATGGGCATAACCTCTGTGGAGGGAAATAAATGGCCGCAATTAGCAAATAACAAGGAAGTGTGGAAGGGTATGGAAGAGGCCAATATCCAGCAGTGGAGAGATGAAGGCTGAAGAAGAAGAAGGAGAAGAAGATGTAGGTACATACAAATGTACAAAAGTTGCTTTTCTTCATACATTCAGTTATCCGGATTTTCGATCATCGAAATGCCTTACGAAATGCCGGTTAATCGAGTCTCTACTGTATCACAAATATTATTTTAACAAGTTTTATTACCAGAATAACCCGTAAATAACATGCTATTGCTTGCCCAAAGTAAATTGGCGTGCGGCGACTTTGGAACCAAATCCCGCCCCGCCCGCACCCGGCGGTAACCCCTCGCCCTGTCATTCAGTTCATTTTCGTCTTTGAGCGCGAGCTGTGTCATCTTGATTACCAATACACACTGAATTATTATGTCCAAAACATCCAAAACAGTCCGGGATGGTGCAAGAACAATTGTCAGTGAAGTATTAAAGTTTTGCGAAGCTAAAAAAGCAAATAGTGGACCGATATTACCGTCTGACAGATAGAGCGGCCGCCGCGGAGCGCGCTGTTACCCGACCAAATTTCTATTAAAGGCTCCGACACCGATCACCGGACATTCAGTACATTATGTATTGTGTAATAAATTTACACCCTGGCGACTTCCGTTTCGCGACAGGGGCGCCCTCCCTCGCACGCCAAGTTACAGTGGTGGCACTCTTATCGAGTCTCTACTGTATCATGTATCTGTATATGTAAAATGTTGGCCAGAATCGCGGATCGGCTCCGCTAGATCGATCTCGTGATTCGGCCGGGCCCGGCGCGCGCCTCCGACCGCCGAGATAAACAAAACGCATATTTGTTTATAGGAGCGCATTCCAGCCGGCGATTAATATAGCCGATATGTTATTATACTCCCTAGTCACTCGGTGCCCGCTACAGAAGCGCACAACTATACTGGGGAAAGTCACATAGTTGAATATCAACATTTAGTTTTAGCGAGATTTAAAATAAATTAAATTTTAATAAATATTATTATTAAGTTCTGCGGGTTAACTATTTTTAAGTGTTACAGCTGTTTCGGCTTGTAAGGCCATTATCAAACAGTGGATACACCATGTACAAACGACTTATTTATAACATTTTAAGTTACCCCTTCCCCTTTAGAGTAATTAGATATTTGTGGTGAAGCCCTGTATTAATGTTCGTTTTTTCCCGGGCACTTATCATTTAAGGTGCCTCGGTTTACGTTATGCTTAATTATCAAAAATTTTATTTGACAATCTTAGTAATAATATTTATTAAAATTTAATTTCTTGTAAATTTGGCTAAAAAAATATGGAGTTCTACAAAATAAACACAAAAGCATAAATAAATTAATATCAACACATAAATATTTTTTTGGCAAATAAAGTGGATTGCTCTAAAAATGGCTAATACTGTAATATAATATAATAATAATAATAATAATATGTTAATCAATTAATAAGACGAGACGTACAGATAAGGATATTCACGGAAACGTAGGAGGCCGCGTAATTGGATAACGCGCATGCCCCGGATAGGAAGGAGATCCATGGTTCGAATCCCGGTAGCAGTCAAATATTTTTTCGTTGATTTGATTTTTCTATATGTCTTTCTAATTGATTAATAAATAAACTCTTTTACGGCTTGTTTATGACTAGAATGAGATAAAATGAAGGGTAATGGAATATGGAATCGAAAATAAAACATTCAAATAACATATCATAAATGAAATTTGTATATTTCGTGACTTATTTCAACATTTAAAATAGACTTACGGAGTACATTTTGAAACCATCATTTAGGTTGCCTTTGAAGTTCAAGGAGATAAATATATTCATTGCATTATCAGGGGTGTAGGGAAATAAAGTTCTCAGTAATTTAAGAGTGTAAAATATTATTTAATGTTTTGGAATTTTTTATTAAACAATGAAGATATTCGTATTTTATTTTAGTGAGTTGGATATAGTATATTTTGAAAACCAAGCAGATTTTTAACAAGTTAATTTTAATTAAAAATTTGATTTTTAACAATAACTTCAGATTGATATAGTAGCCGGCAAAGATCGTGAACAATTTTCGGCATAATGGGGGAAAGTTTGCGCATGTACATTCCATACTACCTCATCCCTGAGACGCAAAAATTATCTTCTGCGCAGCTGAAGCTTGTTATGATAGTTTATTTACATGTAAATTGTAGGAATAAACTTAGAGAATATATTGACATTCAAATCTTAAAAAAAAATAATGGTTGCGTACGTTTTGATACTAATGACCCATGTTAAGTCAACAATCATTATTGCTTTGTATGATTGAAGCATTGAATCTTGCCGAAGAATTGATTAGGCTATACGGTCCCAAAATCTCTCTACTTGTCTTACAATCACCGCATTTCTTCGCAGGGTTTGGCAGAGAAGATAGTACGCCACACACTTCTATCCTCGCACAACAAAGTCACTGCATAAAAACATTAGCTGGATCACTATGCTGTAACGCGTCGTCTATGCTTCACTTCGTTGTCTATCGCACGGTTCACAGTTCGTTATCTTTTCACCCCCATTATATTAGGTCCTTACATATGAAATTGACGTTTAGTATGGGAGGAACATAAAGCCGATTTTTTTTATTATAATATATTTATTTAATCAAAGTATGTACCATTGCTATCTATGCACTTTTGTCATCTCATAGGTAGTTCATCGATCCCTTTACTTAAAAAACCATTCGGACGGGAATCGATAAAATCTTTGAAGGCGGTTTGGACTGCCCCATCGGAGTTGAATTTTTTCCTTTGCAAGAAGTTATCCAAATTTCGAAAAAAATGGTAATCTATTGGGGCAAGGTCCGGAGAGTACGGTGGATGTCTTAGACATTCCAATTGAAGCTCCTCTAATTTGGTAGCCGTCTGTTGTGCAGTGTGTGGTCTAGCGTTATCATGAAGCAGCAGTGGCCTAGAGCGATTAACCAGCCTCGGTTGTTTAGCAGCTAGCTTTTCCATCATGGTTTGCAGTTGCTGACAATAGACATCTTCCGTAATCGTCTGGCCAGATTTAAGAAAGCTGTAGTGAACGACACCAGCACTAGTCCACCAAACGCTCACAAGTAACTTTTTTGGAGTCAATTTTCGCTTGGGGCATGGTTTGGCTGGTTCAGCAGGGTTCAGCCATTGCGATGAGCGCTTCCGATTATGGTACAGGATCCACTTTTCATCACAGGTAATGATTCGATTTAAAATCCTTTCATTATTGTGCCGGTTGAGTAATGCAACGCAGCAGTCAACGCGCGTTTGTTGATTTGCTTCACTCAATTCGTGAGGTACCCACCTTTCAAGCTTTTTCACCTTACCAATTTGCTTCAAGTGGATTAAAACAGTTTTATCACTAACACCGCAGCCTGCAGCTAACTCGGATGTGGTTTGCGATGGATCCGCTTCCACAATAGCCTTCAATTCTTCATTATCAACTTTGGTCTCCGGCCGTCCACGGGGCTTGTTCTGCAGGTCGAAATTTCCAGAACGAAAACGTTGGAACCAAAAACGCACTGTGTTTTCTTTTGCGGCACCGTCGCCATACACATCATTAATCCTTCGAGCCGTTTCTGCAGCCTGGTGCTACGGTGGAACTCGTACTCGTAAATAACGCGATATTTCAAGTTTTTCATTTTGTAAACTGAGTGACGCAAAGAAAAAAACAATTGAGGAAAAAACAAATGAATTATAATTTTCAAAACACAAATACATGAGTAAATAGCTGTATAAATTTGGATTTGGAATTCCTAACCAAAGAGAAGATATTTGAGATCAAATTTGCCAGTACGGCAAAACGTGAATTTCATATGTAAGGACCTAATATTAATAATCGTTTAACATGCAGTGGCCTGATAGAAGTGCGTGGAGTAGTCGCTTCCAACCCCCTTTGTTCTAAACCTTGCCTCGAGTAGGCCCTGGAAGGAGGACACCATAGATGAAGACACCCACCATGATCACTTTCCAGGCCTCTGTTTTCAGCTATCGTTCCCTCCATTATGACATGCAACATATGATATTTCTCTGAATGTCTCATCACATAATATATTTCTGTATATGTATATGTCCCTGGTTACTCCTATTTTGATATAGATTATATTTTTTTTATGTGAGGTTATTAACAAGGCGTACGGCCGAAGTGAGCGCGACAGGAGACTGGCCACCTCAATCTCTCTCTACCACCGCGCATCGCGGTAGAGGACCCGCCTCGGCAGATGTAATTTAACTGTAGAAATCACCGGTCCATGTTTCTACCTAGCCCTCCCTAGACTAAAGCCCGGTCGCTGAGTAGAGAGAATTTCGTACATTGACCTTACGCTACGCATCCTTGTCACTCGCGCACAACTATGTTGCTGTCACGCTCGCTCGCTGTGCCTGTGCCGATAAGGATACGTATCGTAGGGTCAACGTACGAAATTCTCTCTACTCGGCGACCGGGCTTTATCTCTGAATAAACCAACACAAGATTTATTGCGCTTCTCCATATCTGTAAATGTATAATTATTTGTATGTTCCTAGCTCCTCTAACTGCTTTTTCTTGCTTTATTCACGCAATAAGCATTTCAAATAGATTTGATGACTTTTTACATCACATATTTTTTCTGCACACCTTTGTTTTCAAATTGTTAATGCTCTATTATATACAATTATAAAAAAAATATAAAATTAAATGACATGTTCGAGATCTTGAAGTTTTAGAAATTATATTGTTTTTAATACGTAATAGGTAATTTTTTTAAATTTTTATTTATTTATTTTTAAAAAAAAAATAGAGATGTGATCACGGAATACGTGTCACATCAATATTCTTACTATTTTCAAACTAAGCTAAACGCTTGTGCTACGAAAATAGGACTAACTTGCTAGTCTGGAGTGAGGTTCGAACCCGCGACCTTTGGATCACGAGGCGAGTGTCCTAACCACAAGACCAACAAGCTACTCATAATTATTCTACAGGTCTGTATCTCAAATGCCGCAAGTCATCTTATCATTTCATTCTAGAATTAATTTTGTAAAATTATGTGACTTGTTCCATTTTAACAATGTGCTCCCATCCGTTCCAGGAAGCTTATGTTAAATGGTTCACGTCGACTCTGACGCACTCGAGATTTTTAATCAAAATGTTTTACTTCTGTTCTTTTTCATTCTATTTTTGAATTGTAACAGTTTGTACTCTTCAACGTTTGCGCCTTCATCCATCGATATAAGATTCATCATTCAAAGGTAGCTGCTTATATGTATATTCAGTATATAAACGATCTTGATTCTCTCTCTACGCTTGTAGTGATGGTGTACAAGTCGTATTTGTTATAAATATGATAATAGCGACGCACTTCGTTTTAGAATCCATAGCCGAGTGGTGTATGTCGCCGAATTCATGAATTAGATTCGCATCTGATTGGCGTTTGTATTTTTAATATTTTACTAAATTAATTCATTAAATTATACTTTGTTTTCACCACTTTTCAAAATATCAACATGTTTCAGGGTCAATGGTCCCTTCTTCAGGGTACAATGTATAATAATAACAAATTATAGACAATAAAAAAATAAAATTAATATTTGGGAAATTACAGGTTAATATAAAATGACAAGTATTAAAGCGCCCTTGAGGTGAAATTTTCACAAAAATGGCGCTGTATAAATAATCCGATATTATTATTATTACTAACATAAAAACAAATAAAATAAGTGGTGAAAACAATGTATATTTTTATTAATTATTATAATAATGTCACCACAAATTTTTAATCAATTATTACCGAGGCAATACCAGCGATACACAGTGGAATTCTGGTACTAACACCGATGTATGCAACTATGGAAGTGAAACCTGAAGCTGGTAGTAGAGGAAGAATATACATTTTTAGTATACGTTGTATCCTGATGAAGGGACCATCGGCCCCGAAACATATTGGTATTTTCAACAAATTAGTGGTGTAAACAAAGTATATTCTAGTTAATTGTACAAATTTATTTATTATTATTGAAGAAGTTATTATTTTTTAAGCATTTCTCTTCGAAAGACGTCATTTTGACAGTTACCAATATCTATTTTTTTTTCGGAAGAAAAGCAGACAAGTTAATTATATGTACGAATAAGAGGAAGAATTATCGTAAGTGTCCTTACATATTTCACATAGAAAATAATTTGAAATATATAAACAATAAGACGAACAAATATAAAATGAAAGACAAGAACAGTAGAATGGAAAAAGTGAATATAATGAAGTGATGAAATAATAACAACATAATGAAACGAATGTAATGAAATAAGTGACTGTAAAATAAAGACATAATAAGATACCCAGGTGAAAATTCATTTATATCTTGCGTCGCAGGGCATTTTATACATGCATTTGAATATTAATTAAATGCTGCGACAATGCGATGCACAATAATATTAACTTTGATTCTTAGTTCATATAAAGACCCATGATAGATATAAATGTCGGTGAACAAGTCGTTGTAAGCTCGCCACATTCCCACTGTGGGTGAGCGTAATCCGGAGTTGGTGCTAGCAATAGGAATGTGGAAGAGGCAGTGTTCTTGTAGCCCTTGCTGGGACGTGAATGTTTGTAAGTGATAATAGAGGTGGACAATTAGAATATCGTAGGTGGGCATAGGAAAATTTCACACGATTTCACAATGCATAGAACCCTCCCCCATACGCACCATGGAATGATTAATGTACAGGGTTATTTGGAAAACATAAATAACCTCGCAGAACTATATTCCTGCCTCGATTATGAGTCGAAAAGGTTCAAGCTAATAATATCAATAGTTACGGAAATATGCGACATCAAAGTTTGCATTTTTTTAAAAATATTTCTGAATTATTTTTTTGTAAAACGTTGGACTATCATTACAGTAACTTATATTGATTACGAAAAATTCATCCGTTTCAATACAAGTTAAATAAATTGATTAAAACCCTGAAAAATTTCCATTTCGAAGGTTTTTATTATTTTATTTTACTTGTATTAAACGAAATGAATGATGGAGTTCTGGTACCGACACTAATGTATGGAAGTGAAGCCTGGAGCTGGCAGAAGAGGAACGAAAGTAGATTGAATGCAGTGGAGATGAGGTCCCTTAGACGTATGTGTGGTAAATCCATGTATGATAGAGTAAAGAATGAAGATATTAAGAATGAATGTAAAGCTGATCGTAGCATAATACAGAGAATAAAAATAGGGTCGCTCAGGTGGTTTGGGCATGTTGAGCGAATGAATGAGGAAAGAATGGTAAGAAAGGTATATGATGCAAGTGTTGACGGCGCCACTGAAGACGTGGCATGACCAGATTAACCAGATACTGGAAGATGGTCCTGTTAGAAGCCTGAACAACCGTCGAGCTTGCATGCGAAGATGTATGAATGCAGACGAAGCGAAAGTTGTATGTCAGGACAGAAGAGTATGGCGCTCTATCCTCTCTGCCTACCCCCACGGGGAAACGGCGTGATGGTAAGTTAGTTACTTAGTTAGTAATGCATATTTGTGTTGTTACGCCGTGTGACCATAAATCCGCTTTGCCTGGTATCCTTGGCGCATTCCTCCGAGCCGACTGCCTCGCCGTCATAAATATCCTTTTACAAACATGCGCGCACTAAGAATGCGATAACGCTCCTCACTCACACTCGCCACTCCTCGCACTGCAACGCGCATCTGGCCGACACGTGTCTCGTTTCCCCGGCGGGTACCTACTTCCTCGCCGGCGCGTCGCGTCAGCCAAATGCCTTCTCATGCCTTGATGCAGAATCATCAAAAATCTGTACTGGAACCAAAATATATATATATATATATATATTAGGTCCTTACATATGAAATTGACGTTTAGTATGGGAGGAACATAAAGCCGATTTTTTTTATTATAATATATTTATTTAATCAAAGTATGTACCATTACTATCTATGCACTTTTGCCATCTCATAGGTAGTTCATCGATCCCTTTACTAAAAAAACCATTCGGACGGGAATCAATAAAATCTTTGAAGGCGGTTTGGACTGCCCCATCGGAGTTGAATTTTTTCCTTTGCAAGAAGTTATCCAAATTTCGAAAAAAATGGTAATCTGTTGGGGCAAGGTCCGGAGAGTACGGTGGATGTCTTAGACATTCCAATTGAAGCTCCTCTAATTTGGTAGCCCTCTGTTGTGCAGTGTGTGGTCTAGCGTTATCATGAAGCAGCAGTGGCCTAGAGCGATTAACCAGCCTCGGTTGTTTAGCAGCTAGCTTTTCCATCATGGTTTGCAGTTGCTGACAATAGACATCTGCCGTAATCGTCTGGCCAGATTTAAGAAAGCTGTAGTGAACGACACCAGCACTAGTCCACCAAACGCTCACAAGTAACTTTTTTGGAGTCAATTTTCGCTTGGGGCATGGTTTGGCTGGTTCGGCAGGGTTCAGCCATTGCGATTAGCGCTTCCGATTATCGTACAGGATCCACTTTTCAACACAGGTAATGATTCGATTTAAAATCCCTTCATTATTGTGCCGGTTGAGTAATGCAACGCAGCAGTCAACGCGCGTTTGTTGATTTGCTTCACTCAATTCGTGAGGTACCCACCTTTCAAGCTTTTTCACCTTACCAATTTGCTTCAAGTGGATTAAACAGTTTTATCACTAACACCGCAGCCTGCAGCTAACTCGGATGTGGTTTGCGATGGATCCGCTTCCACAATAGCCTTCAATTCTTCATTATCAACTTTGGTCTCCGGCCGTCCACGGGGCTTGTTCTGCAGGTCGAAATTTCCAGAACGAAAACGTTGGAACCAAAAACGCACTGTGTATTCTTTTGCGGCACCGTCGCCATACACATCATTAATCCTTCGAGCCGTTTCTGCAGCACTGGTGCCACGGTGGAACTCGTACTCGTAAATAACGCGATATTTCAAGTTTTTCATTTTGTAAACTGAGTGACGCAAAGAAAAAAACAATTAAGGAAAAAACAAATGAATTATAATTTTCAAAACACAAATACATGAGTAAATAGCTGTATAAATTTGGATTTGGAATTCCTAACCAAAGAGAAGATATTTGAGATCAAATTTGCCAGTACGGCAAAACGCCAATTTCATATGTAAGGACCTAATATATATATATATATAAAGAAACCCGTGTTTCCCTATCCCCCAAGTTTTCTCCACAACCAGCCACAACCACCCACCAGTGGTTATGGTGGTGTATAGCCCTTGGTGTCACATCGAAAATGTGCGAGTTTGGTGGGGGTGGCTGGCTGTGCGTGGGTGGGTGTGGGTAACGAAAATGTGCTTTATAGCACATTATTTTGTTATGGTAAGGCCGCGAATGCTTCAGATTGTTTCAAAATAGGCGCGTCGATTGTGTCGATGAGTCTAGAAGGTTCCGGAAAAACCAGCTCTAGAAAGTTCTGGAAGGAGAAGGTTCTAGAAAATTTCCGAAAGTTCTATAAGATTCTGAACTGAGTGGCGGAATGTGTCGATGTGTCTAGAAGGTTCCTGTACATTCGATAAATTTCTTAAAAGTTCTGGAAGGAGAATGTTCTAGAAGGTTCGCGAAAATTCTATGACTATCCAAACAGTGTACTAAAAATCTACGCGTGCGAAGCCGCGCGGGCACAGATAGTTAACGTTAAAGTAGAGTACAATTGAGTGAAGATATTGAAATTAGGCGTGGTGTTTATACCAAGGTGTAACAACTTGGTGTCTTAACCTTCGGATACCAAAGGTCGAAAATATGATCGAGAGCCTGACCGGGGTACATAGTGACCCCATTGAAATGTCCATTTTCATGAAGTATAATGTTTAATTATATTTCTTACACAATGCGAACGAAATTCATACGATCCACATGACCAAACCATCTCAGCACTCCTTTCTTTATTCTATTACCACAATACAACCAGCATTGAGTGGCAATTCCAAAAAAAAAGGTCATGTATTTAAACAATACTAGCAGGAAGGCAATCGGCTATCGCCGATTGCTTACCGCTAGGCCCTGCGGGCGGCTATTATGATTGTGTATGCTGTGCAGCAAACACAATTGTTTACCTATGCTTACGTCAGCCATTTTTGCTATTGTGGCTGCTTCGCGGCCATTTAGAAAATTAAAAAATAACTTATTTATAATAAATATCTACCAATGTATAGCGTAGCTATGATAGTAAAGAAATGTAATATATGAAATATAATATATCTTGTGGTTAGGACTCTCGCCTCGTGATCCAAAGGTCGCGTGTTCGAACCTCACTCCAGACCAGCAAGTTAGTCCTATTTTCATGGCACAAGGGTTAAGCTTAGTAAATAGTAAGAATATTGATGTGACACGTATTCCGTGTTCGCATCTCTATTTAAAAAAAGTAAAAAAAAATAGTTACGTCAATTTTTTTTATTATTTAATGCATTTTTTGATGCCTCAAAGTGGATAATCCTTTAGAAAAGTTCTAGACGATACTGCTACCATTCTATGCACGATTCTACAGAGAAAGGTCTGATTTTACCATTTTGTTAAAATGTATTTTCCCTTTAGTTAAAGACAGACGTCATTAATCTATTTCAATAAATATGAGGATGTACAATCAATTTCTTGGAATCATTTATCGTCACAGCAATTCAAGTTGATCGACATTATGGGATTAATGTCAGAGGTCGAAGCTACCGTTAATTCCATCTCCCTCTGGAACTCTTTTGACTTAAAATTGTATATTTTTATTTTTTACATTTATATTACTATACAGGGTGTTTCGAAGCTAGTAGCAATAATTATGGGGGATTAAATTAATTAAATTTTTAATAGAAAAAAATCTTTACACTTTGGGTGAAATATCGACATTTACGGAGATAAGCGGCAACAAAGTTTTTTTCAATATTTGCAACCTTTTTATGTAGAATATTGGACTATTACTACTGTAACTCGTAACTTATAATATATTTAAAACTAGCTGCAACCCGTCAAAAATGATGGTAGGTACTTTTACGTGTCGGTTCAAAAAAAGAAGAAGAAATAAAAAAATGTTTTTATAAAACAAGCTACGGACTTTATAGAGAGTTTTGGACTTTCTTGGGATTCATTCAATTTAATTGAAGTCAAATAAAATGATTAAAATCGTGAGATGTGGGGAAAACGCTTTAAAGTTTTGCACACTGTAAAATTCAAAATAAAACTCAACACTTACTTTATACTTAACATAATCGTCGATGCCATGTTTACACAGTAAAGAGCTTTCATCATCAGCATCTTTTTGTCCTCGCCTACGCAAAACTCTTCCAATACAAATAGCACGTCCGGTAGTCCTCAGGTGAGCGCGTCTCTTAGCTGCCCGAGCAGGTATAGAAAATCAGTCTATGTATCGCTCAAATGTTCATAATTTCGTCAATTTTGCCCCGATTGACTTGAAATTTTGACACAATATTCTCGCAATGTTATACATTCATTTAAAAAATTGAAAATAAAATGCAAAAAAAAAGTTAAAAACCTTACCCCCGCTTAAAAATTCGCTGGGGGGGTATTCTTCCGCTGTGACCCAACCCTCTTTCCTAGAGTACGGTCTTAGTTAATCTCTTCACAGTGTCATACTCTGTAATGAGCCCGATTGATGCCGCTTTTTGCTCTTTTTAATATGAATGGTTGCTCGCTTGACATGACATCTTAATTCATGGTGTCATGGACCGAAAAATGCGCGCTTTTTACAGCTATCTCAGGAACGACACCGAATCTCAACCACGAACTCTCCATTTAACGCTAGACTCGTGAGATACTAACGGAGAGTGT
>JADDOH010016873.1:0-38571 GCA_016648135.1 Agrypnia vestita | reverse complement strand
ACATTATGCTTTAATATCTTATGTTGAACGTTATTTTTGTTGAATCGTTGTTTTCTAAGCCAAAGTAATCCGGAGAAATTAGAAATCTAAAAAAATTTGCATACATTCGTAAACGATTTTTTAACATCCCACATGCAATATGCAAATATTCAACACATTATGCTTTAATATCTTATGTTGAACGTTATTTTTGTTGAATCGTTGTTTTCTAAGCCAAAGTTTTCCGGAGAAATTAGAAATCTAAAAAAATTTGCATACATTCGTAAACGATTTTTTAACATCCCACATGCAATATGCAAATATTCAACACATTATGCTTTAATATCTTATGTTGAACGTTATTTTTGTTGAATCGTTGTTTTCTAAGCCAAAGTAATCCGGAGAAATTAGAAATCTAAAAAAATTTGCATACATTCGTAAACGATTTTTTAACATCCCACATGCAATATGCAAATATTCAACACATTATGCTTTAATATCTTATGTTGAACGTTATTTTTGTTGAATCGTTGTTTTCTAAGCCAAAGTTATCCGGAGAAATTAGAAATCTAAAAAATTTTGCATACATTCGTAAACGATTTTTTAACATCCCACATGTTAATTCGTCTTTAATTGTTGTTATATTTTACAAAGAAAGGGAGTATAATAAAAACTTGGTTTTTATGGGTTACTTTTTTTTGTTTTTTTTTTGGTTGCCAACTTTCCTGTAAAACTGCGAGATACTTGGTGTGACCATAATATATTTGTCACATCAATATTTTTACTATTGTCAAACTAATCTAAACGCTTGTGCTTTGAAAATAGGACTAACTTGCTAGTCTAGAGAGTGGTTCGAACCCGCGATCTTTGAATTACGAGGCGAGTGTCTTAACCACAAGACCATCAAGCATTATGTTATATGTTTTAATTTGTCTTTAATTGTTGTTATATTTTACAAAGAAAGGGAGTATAATAAGAACTTGGTTTTTATGGGTTACTTTTTTAAAATAATTCTAAATTATACTGCTCATTTTAAATGTAGAAACACTGGGCGAGTTCAAAAGGCAGTTATCACATACATTCAGTGTAATCATACTAACCCTGCCGACGCGAGTCGTGAACATATTGTTGCTACACGGACTTAACCTTCGGTCAGGAGCGGCCACTTTGCACTTCTAAGTGCACTTCTTATTTTACTACCGTCCCGCCGTCTGCTGCATTTTGTTGCACCGCGAATATTGCTACCATCAAAGAGAAGTGAAACAAGAATTATTGAAACAAATTAGCTTTTCAGTTTCGACGCGACAACACTGTAATCGCATAAGTACTTTTTATTTAAATATTTAGTTCGTGTAGTTATGTACGCGCGTTATCTATACTAATATACAGGGTGTACCAGAGCTAGCAGCAGAAAATTGGCCGGTAGATTCTTGCCTGGGTTATGATTTGAAAATATTCAAGCAACCATGACCTAATATCAATTATGAATTGAAATGAACAGCAAATGAATTTTTCATAATAACGGTTATGAAAAACTCATTTGCTGCAATACAATTAAATAAAATGATAAAAAACTTGTAAAAAAAAAACTTTTTTCAATTTTTGAAATGTTTTTATCATTTTATTCGACTTGTATTAAATTGAACGAATTTTTCATAATCAAAATAAGTTACTGTAATGATAGTTCAACTTTTCGCAAAAAATAGGTCAGAAATATTGGGAAAAAAAAATGCAAAATTTGATATTGCGTATCTCCATAACTATTGATATTAGGTCATGGTTGCTTGAACATTTTAGACTCATAACCTAGGCAGGTATCTACCGGCCAAGTTTCTGCTGCTAGCTCTGGTACAGCCTGTATAAAGAGGTAAAGTTTGTGAGTTTGCGAGTTTGGATGTAGGAGTTAATCTCCGAAACTACTTATCCGATTTCAAAAATTATTTCACCAATATTTAGAATGGACATTCACGGTGGGTATAGGCTATATATTATCCAGTTTAAATAAAAGGAATTTTCGTGGTGACCTTTTTTATAACTAAAGTCGATGAAAAAAACGATCGAGTGAATGCGTTTCTTACGAACGCTGCCTTAATTGTAAGAGATAAATTAATTCCTTCTATGAAAAAGTTATAGAACTTAAAAAGGCCTATAAAAAAATCGCGACGATATATATCTATATGGTAAAGTTAATTCACAAATTGATAAAACATGAATAAAATATATATTTCAAAAATTATTTTATACTGTCGGGGGTGATTTAAGTAGGTAATTAAATTAAATTAAATTAAATTAAATTAAATTCTTATTAAAATAAATTTGTTTATCGTCAGAAAAATTATATGAAGATAAAAATTGCCTTTAACACAACATTTTTTGGACGAGTAGCTTAGATTATATTGATTTTTCACTGATGCTCTTATAGACTCAAACTGAATTCCACGCAGGGAAGCTGCGGGCACAGCTATACTTCTCTGTCAAACATAATAACCGTGGGCTGTGTTGTATGTCTAATGCAAGGTATATAACAAAAAATATAATTTACATCAATGACAGTTCTACATATATTGATAAAATTTATGTATTTATGGTTTTTGCTTTTAGTTTGTAGAACTCCGTGTTTATTTTTAATGAAATTTAAAATAAATTGAATGTTAATAAATATTATTATTTACTTCTGCGAGTGAGGCATTATTTTAGATATGACAGCTATTTCGCCTTGTTTTTTTTTAGTTTTTTTTTTGTAGGGCTCCGTGTTTATTTTTAATGAAATTTAAAATAAATTAAATGTTAAGAAATATTATTATTTAGTTCTGCGAGTGAGGCATTATTTTAGATATGACAGCTATTTCGGCTTGCTAGACCATATATATAGTGAGTATACCTAAAATGATAGACTTATTTATAAGATTTATGTTCCCCCTCCGCCTATAAATAATTAGAATCACTATCTGATATAATCAGTATCCAGTATATACGATATAATCAGAATGATCCCTTCATTAGGATAAAATGTAAACTCGGCATATGTTGTATCCTAGCGAAGATACCATTGGCACGAAACATGTTAATATTTTCGACAAATAAGTGGTGAAAACAAAGTAGGTAGGTATATTTTATAAATGAAATAAAACATAATTTGTGTTATCCAATTTTTATATAACAACACTTGAATTATGAAATATATTGCTTAATTTATCTATGAACATGTAAATGAAGATCGGTAGGTACCTACTGATCTCCATTTAATTTGAATTGTTAAAATGGAACGTTTAAATTTGTGTGAAAATTCTTTCACAAACAGCTGACAATCGAGCTATTGAGAAAATTATAATATACCGGTGAATAATACACATTTAATAATGGATAAAGTTTCTAATATAAAATAATAGCTTTAAATGTTGTTTCTCTTTTCAGGTGTGTACTTTTATTATTTTTAAATTTTAATATGAAATATTATGTTCTTTTGCTAATAAAATATATACTCTTTTCAGAGCAACGCAAAAAAGCCTTTATTTAAAATAACTGAAATATTTGGGAAACCACATTATAAACATTATAATAATTATCGAAAAAATAAAGATTGTCAGTATTACGTATCTACCCCATACAACATATGAGTAAAAAATGATCGAGTCCTATGATACGGTGTTTACCGCATCCAATAAACACTCGAGAAGAACCCTAAAAATCGGATTTGATTTTTTCCACCACCCCTAAATAAAAGATATCCCATGAATGAAACATGAGTGGATAGCTGTTTCGGACGTAAAGCACACCCTGTTTAAGCGTTATGTGTCATGTATATGTATAGGGTGGCATCCGACGACACTCTAGTAACGTAACAGGGATTTGGGGCACCCTGTTTTCTGAATATATTAACCTCCGGGTCCAGGAAAAGTTCCGCGCTAGCTACGGGGCGAGTACTTAAAGGATAGGACCGTACTTATACAGAACGCGCGGGATTCTGGCGAGGCATTCAAGGGACCTTGATCAATCTTCAACCTTTTATAAATTATTACTATTTAATCTATTTACCTCAATATATATAAATATATCGTGTAAAACATTAAATTGGATGAAAAACATAAACTATCTTAGTTAGGGATAATTTTGAAAAATAAACGTTGTTATAACTCTAGTTGAGCTTATAATACTACTCCAGTTTAAAAGACATAGATATAGAAACATACATTGTCTATATCTTCACCTCTCAATGAGATGTAGGTACTGATTCTCTCGAAACTTAAGCAGTGTTAATAAACTCAAGCATAACAGTGTTTATTTTTCAAAATAATACTTAATAAAGATCATTATGAATATCTACAAAGTTGATACTAATTCTGCCAATAATGAAAGATAAACTTTGTTACATATAAGTGAGTTGAATTATATTTTTTATATTTTATATATACTCAAGTTTCGCGAGAATGAGAATCTCAAATCGAGAGGTGAAGTTTAAAATTGACCGCATTCAAATACAGATTTATTTACATGGATTAGATGGAAATACAAATAATTATTGATTTAGTACTTACTGATGAAATTAGCTGGAGTAACTGGTGTATATGTGGCTGTAATGGGAATATTGAGATAAGGCGTGAAAACTGAATGAAAGCAAAATTGTTGAGAAATTTAATTGATATTGTTGAGAGATCAAATTCTTTTAATTTCTGAACATTAAACCAAATTATTCATTTTATTCATTCATAATACCTTTACTTCACTCTCAAAATTCTCGTTACAAGTTCCTTTACACCAGTATTTCCGGCTCATTTTGTCAGTACCTAATCAATTAATTATGTGATTTTCCACCTAATATATATTATAAAATAATCAATATTAAATGTAGTTAGTTTAATGTTGATGAGATATTCTAATACCCTCGAAGCTTGATAAGTAATAAATAGAAATATAATTAAACTCACGTAGGGTTAAATTATATATTTTTATTTGTTCATTATATTTGCATGGTTTAAGTTTTCGCAGTAATAATCACTACAAAGTTTCATATTGTATCATATTATGGATTTAACGTAAACTTTGACAGAAAAAACACGATCGATTTTTATTCACTCGTAATAATGGGACAAGGGACACAGGATGCCATCTATCGGCAGTAGTTCTCCGCAGTTAAAGCGGGGCACTGAACCACATCATTTAGATTGTTTCCACCTGTCAACGAGATCAGAAACAGCCGAAACCACAGTATTAATTTAGAAACAATACCATTTAACTCTACCTTGTTTTCTCGAAGTACCTATACTCAACTAATTTTAATTATATCCTGTAAGTTAAACGAATCTTCATTTACTTTTAGAACCATGAATAAAATTCTGTCATCCAACTATAAGTAATTTCTTTGCTTTAATTAATTTATAAAGACTTCATTAATTCATAAAGACATGAAGCTCACAAGCGGACCCTACATACAAAATTAATAAATATAAAGGTAATCTACTAAATCTACGCTTCAGACTATCAAACCGAATAAAGTTCGGACATAAAACCAAATTCATTAATCAATAAGAAAGAACACAGAAAAATCAAATCAACGAAAAATATTTGGCTGCTACCGGGATTCGAACCACGGATCTCCTCCTATCCGGGGCAGGTGTACAAAGTAATTCGTAAATAAAGTTTATCTTTCGGTATCGACTGGTTTCAAAGAAACAAATATTCTAAGTTTGTTCAAATAATACATGGAATATTCTTCTTTCTTTTTAAAAAATTATTTAATTTTAATAGATTATAGAATATATATCTACACAAGTGTTATATTTTTTTCCATTCTCTTATTGGAGTAGAAGCTTGGATACTTAACCAAGAACTAATCGGCAAAGTCGAGTCTTTTGAGATGTAGATCTATAGACGAATTTTGAAAGATTCCGGATAGATAGAGTGACGAATGCTAATGTCTTCCGGCGTATGGAAATAGACCGAGAAGTGCTGCGAATCTTCAAGATAAGAAAGCTGGAGTATCTCGGACATATTATGAGAGGACCAAAATAAAGTCTAAACCAACTCATCATCCAGGGAAAAATAAGTGGTAAAAGAAGCGTAGGAAGACGCCCATCTCATGTCTGCGTAACTTGAGGGACTGGTGTAAGTGTAACTCGACTGAGTTTTTCCGTGCGGCGGAAAATAAAATCGTAATCACCAGAATGATCGCCGACCTCCGATAGGAGATGGCACCACAAGAAGAAGAAGGTTATAGAAGCCTAACAGAGATGAAGCAATTTATGTGGAAAACACATATGAAAGTGTCAAGGGGTAGCAATAGGGTGTATGTCCTATAAAAGCTGGCTTAAAATATTACTTAACATAATGCAAGGTACAACAAATGAGTCGTATATTTCCAGACACCGCTAACTCCAAACCAAAGAAATTTACAGCAGGTCAAGTGATTTATATCTTATTGTGAGATGTTATTATCTACACTGTTAGTTTTTCTAGAAAGTTTGTTTACATTTATAACAAACTTTCTAGAAAAACTAACAGTGTAGGTAATAACACCTCATACAATAAGGTATAATTTACTTGATCTGCTGTAAATTATTTTGATTTGGAGGTAGCGGTGTCTGGAAATATACGACTTAAATCCACCATAACAACATCCACACATCAAATTTTTGAAAGTTGTATACATGTTTCTTTTAAATATTTAAAAGGTCATTGCTGTAGCCATCTATGGTCAAAAATTAGTGATTACCATGTTGTAGTTTACATAGGTGTCGTCGCTATTAATGATATATCTCTATATTTATTCAACCATATAAATTTTATCCCCATGAAAGTAGTCCCCCTTATGCCAGCGCTTTTTAATTTTCAATGTACTTCAAACGTAATATTCGGCATGCCATTTAATTCTTTCAGCAGTTCTGTTATTATTTATTCAATGCTGTTAAAATATCTTCCTTTTATTTTTTTTTCATGGTAAATACTGAGTATGCTGTTTTTGGCCAGAATTTTTGGTATCTTTGTCCCAATTTTTCCTTAGCAAGAAATCAACATGCACACAGAAACACAACAATAAAATTAACTTTCAAAATGGCTAGCGATTTCAAGATATGTCAGGGATAAGCGTACCAACACAACGGATATTCGGCCAGCGAAATTTTAAATTTTCACTTATTTTTTGATCAAAGCTCGTATTCAGGTATAGATTATTATAAAATGAGTCACGACTAACGTTTTGGTAATAGGCAGTTCAGCTCTATGCTGTAGGCCATCTGTACCGCAGGTTAGGGAAAACAGGATTAAAAGCTCAGGAGCTGAATAAGAATTAACAACACAAAAAATCTGGACAGTGCTTATTCAGTATTCCAAAGCGCTCCTGGACAGTATATTCTGTCATTACAGTAAAAAAATAAACACTCAACTTATTTGGAGTGATAAGTAATTTCAGTATAAATATATTCTTTATAGGTTCATATATAGGTTCACTTTGATTGAGTCTTACGAAGCAACCAATCACATCGTGCCTTTGTCAACTGAATCACTATAAGTGCACGGTATGAGGAAAGGTAGAACGGAGAATGAAATATCGGAAATAATTTTTAAATGGGACAGTAAATATTGCGTAGGAAATAGATATATTTGATAAACTTTCATAATTCATTATTCGCATACTGTATGGCCTTCTAGGCAATTGAATGGGTTAAATGTTTTTTTTTAAATTTGTTACTGATATTCTTAGAATATTTTAGGTGTAGTTGTAAATTATTATTGGTGTTACATGACTTATCATTAATAATGTAATTAAAAACATTATTTGTGGCGCATAAATGCAAAAGAGGCACTATCCATATGGGATCCATGTGGATAGTGACGCTTTTACATCTAGATGCCATATTATCAGTTTGTTCATCTTTTATGTTTCTATTAAATTGTTAAGAAATTCAGAGAACTTATTAAAATTATTATAGTGAAAAAATATGACAAATATTAGTTCTGTATTCTACTTCAGTCGGTCTCCTCATAACTGATGGTAGCCTACTTACTACTTAACTACTTACTTACTACATAATTCTGATAGCTGTATATATAATCCTATAGGAGAGCCAATAGCCACATTTTTGTCACCCACTCCCACCCACGCATAGCCATCCCCATCAAACTCGCATATTTTTGATGTGACACCAATGGCTATCCACCACCATAACCACCGGTGGGTGGTTGTGGAGAAAAGTTGACGGGTAGGGAAACACGGGTTTCTTTATATATATATATTGATATATTGATTTTTATGTATATATGGACATTCTTTTGAACTATTAACATAACATATATACTTGAATACGCGTGAAAATTATTTTTACATTATGTATGGAAGTATTTTTGGGTGTTTATAGATTTATCCTACGTGTATATTGTTCGTTTAGATTCAGATCTTTAAACAACCTTGAAGGAATTCATCCGCCACAACGAGAACTCACCTTTAGCCTGGCTTTAAGTTGCGCCAGGGGGTTGGTGCGGGGTGGTTTTGTGTGCCGAGGGTGCGGACAGCAACATAATATAAATGGCGCATCTATTTTAATGACACTTGTGCGGAATTAGGCGGGGAAGGTAAGACGGGCCCGCCCTTACCGACCGAAGGGTTGGCCAAACTACAAATGGTTTCATTCAAGAAAGCATTTTGATTATACTTGACGATAATATTATTAAGATTCACCCTTCTTAAACCTGGGTAATCTTCTCCTCTCGTTCAGACATTTACCGGCCTTCCAATTCGTAGACGTGACACGAGTATTGCATCATGACGTACATATACTTCGAAAAACTAGTTTTTCAGTACTGTTCAGCAGCGTGCAGTAAGAATATTGTGTAGAAATGGAAAGAATTGCAGAAATCTGGTTTTGCAGAGCTCTGGAAATTTAAGACTAGCAGTACATAATGGCGTTCTAGTGCCAACCCTAATTTATGGAAGTGAACCATGGAATTGGCAAAAGAGGAATGAAAGTAGACTGAATGCGGTAGAAATGCGGTCACTGAGACGCTTGTGTGGAAAATCTTTGGTCGATAGAGTAAGGAATGAACAAATTAGACGTGAATGCAATGCTGGCTGTAGTGTGGTAGATAGAATAAAGAAAGGAGTGCTAATATGGTTTGTGGAACGTATGGACGAGGAAAGTATGGTTAAGAAAATATATGAGGCGAGTGTTGAAGGCAACAGAAATAGAGGGCGTCCGCGAAAGACCTGGCATGATCAGATACAACAAGTGTTTGAGGATGGCCCTGTTAAAAGCCACAACAACCGTAAAACTTGTATGAGAAAATGTATGAATGTGGCCGAAGCAAAAGTGTGCCAGGATAGAAGAGTGTGGCGTTCAATCCTCTCTGCCTACCCCTGCGGAGAATCGGCATGATGGTTAGTTAGTTAGTTAGTTAGTTAGTTGGAAATTTAAAAGTAAAATGGAAATTGCTAGAAGCCTCTACCAGTTTCGCGAAACGTCCGGAAACTCGAATAAGTATATAAAAGAGAACAACGCTATCGAAAAAACAAGTTTTTATTTTAGCAGTTCGGCGATATCACAGAAACCAGCAGCGAATCAGCAACAATAAATTAAGAGAATACTTAACGGGCGTTCACAAATGTACGAGTATAAAGGGTACCACAGACGAATTGGGTAGCAAATTAATAGGGTAAGGGAGTTTTTGCTCATAAAGAGGCCCCGGAAATAGTGGGTTTCATTTCACTCTTTCGTAGATGAGTGATTAACCCGATTTGTCTTTAATTGATTTAAAAACTTTCATAACTTCGTTAATTTTGGACCGAGAGAAAAATGTAGAAAATACACCCACACCCAGAGACTAAATCTATATCTGACTATTTTTTATAATAAAGATACTTAATTTTAGCATGAAAAAAATCGGCAAACGAAAAAAAACCTTTCCGTAATTCGTTTTAGGTTTTTCTTTACTAAAATATATATTTTTAAACAATTTACCGGAGCTACAGTTCGGCGGAATTTTGTCAAGAAAACGCGTAATATTTATTGTAACAAGTGTTTTTCTTCCGCCCCTCTCTATCCAGAGGCGCGCGGGGCAGGCGCGCGGGCGCGGGGGTTGGGATTTCCAATTACGGTGCGCCCCTGGTGGTAAGCTCGTGGAGAAAAATCCGATTCTGAGAAAAACATAACCCGTGGAAATACTTTAAAAATATTTAGAGAATTGTTGTTGCCGGAAGCCTGGAGAAACGGGAGGTAAGTGAAAGTGATCGATTTTTCAAAATAAATTGCTAGCGCCTAAGCAACTTGTGCTGAGCAGCCAGTATTTAACTGGCTGGCACGCGGTATTGAAAAAAACGAGCGAGCCTCACAGGGGTCGCATATGATGTGTAAAATTTGACATCTCACAATTAAAGATATCAATTGGACAGCGACAGAAATTAACCCCAAGATTTAAAAAAGCAAAAACCTATAGTTTTTTTAATTGGTAAATACACGCATTTTTATTAAGAAATTTGTTTGGTCAATTATATGTTTTTATTTATTTTCGTAGATGGCAGTAGTGTGCCACCATACATATTATATGAAAACTTTGAATAAATATTAAAAACAATCAGATAAATTACGTAAAATTTGAGTATGTAAATCATTAAGGGTTGTTATTGTTCGTTAATGACGTTAAATTATTACTATATTAATATTATCGTTAAAATGACGTACTTTTATTATATATTTCGGCCGCCAGTTAAGACTGGGAGAACAGCGCAATCTAGAATAGCGTTTGTATAATATTAGTGATGGACATTATTAAAAAGATAATTATGTCTTTTTTGCTTCTTATAACTCATATACGGACATTGTAACGTAGACAATTATATATTTTTAATAATGATTAATACCAATAACATACGCGCTATATTAACGAATTCACTTATTAGTTTTAATTTTCAATAAACTAAAATATTTAAAAAATATATTTAAAAAAATACAACTTTTGGAGTATTTTCTTAAAAATGCATAAAGTTAATGTTTTCATTTTATTTAATAACAATTTGGATATCATACTTATTTTAAAAATTGAATGAGTTTTTTTTTAAATAGTTGAACTTATTAGTTAATACTTGTTGCTTATTTTAGGTTTAAAAAAAATAAATAATACCTATATATTTATTTTTTGCGTCTGTCATTTGCTCAAAAAATAATATTACGAGGTTTTGTAAACGCACTGTTACTCACACTAAAGGAAGTGGCTTTCATAAAATGAATGGACTCTACCTTTTAACAGGCGTACACCTTTTTAAATTAAAAATCAATTCTCTTGTTCCAAAAACAGGACTTTTATGCGAGGTGACCATAATTTATATGAGAGATGAACAAAAGCAGTAATACGATATTCAAGTAGTACCTACATGCTTATCTTTTTTAAATACCTCTATTTACTTCTTAACAATTGAATAAATGTAACACATTTTTATGGTTTTCAAATAAAAATTTTTAGATAAATATTTTTTAAAATATTTATTAATTTAATAAACGTTAACAGTAATAAGGAATCTGTAAATAAGCATCAAGCATGAATTATTGTGGGATAAGTTTTTTTAAGTTTTTTATAATAGAGTTTTATCAAAAATATTTAAAAATGGAAATTTAGTAATAATTGCTTTGAAAGCCTGTTCAGATCCATGATAATGTGAAGAAAATGCAAATTCTGTATTAATAATACAAATAACTGTTAAGTTAACAGTGAAGTGGGTGAAACCTTATGAAGTATCCAATAGAATTAAATGTGATTCGAAAAGGAATCGAGGTCTCGACGAGTATTATTTTAAACAAATAAAAAAATGTTACTGACAACCACCAAGTATTTTTTTCAAATCGAAAAATGATTTAAAAGATATAAAATAATAAATTTTTATGTGGGTACAATTGTATATACAATTGAGTCCATGCAGGGGTAATATGTGGGGTATAAAAGCAAAGCCAGCAATATCCAACAAAACTTAAATCAAGTCATCGAGGATAACTAATTTATAATGTACTGAATTCGAGATTTTATAGAAAGCAAAGTCTATAAATTTATAGGAAACATGATTTTGGAAGGGAAATCTAGAATTCAGTACATTTTAAATCAGTAATCCTCAGTCACCATTTTTCGGATATTGCTGACTTTGTTCTTATACCCACATATGAAACATATCGTAGACATAACTACTAGGAAAAAATATCAAGTTATAATGAGTCAAAAGTCCCGATTAAGATTTAATTTTGTGGATAGAAAAAAGACGTGTTTTTTTTATGTTTCTTTGTTTGAACTTTTTTCCAAAAATAATCTACGGGATTTTTTAGAAAAATAAATCTTTTTATTCATGTAGATAACAATATTCATAGACTAACTTGATCAATATGCATTTTTTAATTTTGCAAAAATATTTGGAAATTAAATAGACTTGCATTATTTATTTTTCTATTAGGTCATCCACCTGGTTCTGGTCAATTTTTCTCAAGTTACAAAGTTATTTTTAATTATAAAATATATTTTTTAAATGAATCGTAGTTTCAAATATACAGTATATAAATCAGGTCCTACGACATACAGTTAATTGTTACTTTCACCGTTATTTTCTTGAGCCTGCCCTTCAAAGAGACGAATCTCTCTGATGTACTTTGAAATAAAAATTACTCTTAACATTTTATGAAAGAATGTCTACAAATTTAAAACAACAAGATATTTCGCGTAGAAAACATTAATTTGTAAGAATTGTCTTCCTGGTCTAAGATAAAAATGTTTTATATTTCAATAAATGTAATAATATATACATATATTTAACTTTGTTTTGTAGTTTTTTAATTAAAAAATATGTTTTTTTGTATTTTTATACAAAGGATTCAGATGGAATTAAAAAATATTTATATTATCTGATTTCAGTTTTCTTTTCTTCCTTGATAACTTTTATATCCAGAACCATCATAAAGATTTTTTTTAGTTTCAAAGTATTCAAAATTGTTAGAAAGATATTTTCAAGCGGTAAATATGAAACAGAATTAAAAAGAATCTTTATTGGAAATTATATTTTATTAAAAATGAAATAGGTATACCTACTCGTAAATAAGTATTTTAAATATTTTCAAAAAATCATAATCAAATATTATCTTCCATATAAATAACTATTTATTTATTAAATAATAGTCCCCGCAAGAACATTACTTTTTTAAAAAATATAAATAAACATCCGAAAAATATTTTTTTACTTGTTTCTCTGATGTTATCCAATTCCCGACTACTTGTTTATTGGGCGAGCGTCTCAGCGCAAGACCAAACACATCCAAATACTTTTACATCTTCTTCCTCTTCCTACATCTCTTCATTGCTGGATATAGGCCTCTTCAATACCCTTCCATCCTTCCCTGTTGTTTGCGTCGTGCAGCCATTTGTTCCCCCCCACAGCGGGGGGAATAAATGGCTACCTGGAATATCGTCGGCCCATCTCTTTTGAGGTCTTTCAATTCCTCTTTTATTCTCCCAAAATCTCCACTTCAGAACACTGGGAGTCCATCTTGTGGCATTTTGCCTTGCAACATGCCCTGCTCATTGCCATTTTCGCTTCGCTACACGATCAATGATATCCACTGATCTAGTTTTGCGCCTAATTTCAACATTTCTTATTCTATCTCTTAGGCTTATACCAAGCAGGGATCTCCGCATGGATCGTTGCATTTGAGCTTTTCTACACTTTTCTTTATGAGGGTCATCCACTTAACACGTCATCACTTTCAGTATGCACGATTTGAAGGCTTTTTTATTAGCTATCTAGAGACCTGGCCCGGCTTTGCCCGGTACACTTTAAACTCGTCATATCTTCAAAGATATTTAATTTAATGATTTAGTGTGAAGGACAAATTTGATCTGCGTTAAATGCTTTAGGTAAATAAGATGTTTAATTTGATGAGGATGAATACCGAATTAGTCAAAATTGATGGAAAGTTAATCATTATATCTTAGTTATACATTTGATGAAATTTTAGTGACAAAAATGATTGGTGTAAATTGTCCTTAAAGGATGTCCTTGATGGATTTATGCTACTATTGACTTTTTTGTAGATAATTTAATTTTACACAACTCTTTCCTATACAATTTTTTGTATCTCTAACGGCTTAGGCAGTGTTTTCCGGGGCAATTTTTTTCCGACTTGATTCACTAATACCATTAATGCTCAGCTTCTATAATGTTCTAGGACAATTTTGAATACACTTAAATGTTTCTGGAGAAAAGCAGAACATAGCAGTAAAAAGACAAGGGGACAGACAGCTCGCCGGGGATTTTATTTTATGCTATGTATTGATTGATTGGGATATTCTTGTTATACAAATACATCTTGCCTTCCCGGTGGGGGGTATTCACATACCCCATAGATCTCTTAAGATTCGATAGCTCAATAATTATGCAAACATTTTATTCATATTTTTTGTAATCTTTATGGAAATAGTAATGAACATTTTATCATTTGGTTTTCAAATTTATAAGCGTATAATATTTAAAAAAAATGTTTTCGGTCCTGTGATACTTGCGCAGTACAAGTACTTAGATGTGTTCATATCTACCCCTGTGTCTTATTTTTGTTTCTAATGCATGGTAATGGGTAGCTCCGTACCACAGATGCAAACGAGGGAGACAGCTATACTGCGCTGCATTCGTTGCTTGTTTGGTAATGTGCGACTATTAATTCCGGCATTCTGACGAGATGTCATCGTGACCGCAAACTTACTTGTTATTACCGTTTATATTAATATGATCTGGGGTATTCCATTACCCCGCTTCGGACCACACGGAAGTTTTGGATGATTAGTGACGAAAAGGTTAAGGACAATCTCTTCTTACAACTTACAATTTAACTACCTAGAGTATTGGGTGTCACTATAACTGTATTTATTTCAATGAAATTCTAAAGAAGTGAAAAAATACCGATTACTTACTGAACAACTTACTTATTTGGATTTAACCATCAGTCAGTAAGCAACTATTATATAACTGTATAAACCTTAGAACCAGATATATTTTTTCTACAAGGTTTTCAATATCTTACATACTTGACTTGTATAAAATGTTGATGAATTAATAATATTAAATGTAAGTTACTTTAACGATATTCCAACGAAGTAAAGTATAATAAGAAAACTTGCTTAAAAAATGAAACTTTCAAATATTAATTTAATCCTTAAAACTCGCTATTTCATCTTGTTCGATAGCTACTGCAGCCTCCAGAATTGAAGCAACCTCCAGAATCCTGAAGCATTAAGATTTGCAGAATTATTCTTGTTCGCCCTAATGGAAAAAAGGGTACATTAATATTATACATCAATAATGATTTCAAAAGAGGGAAAAAACATAATAATAATTTCAACGGAAAAATAAAGTTGGTGCTAAATTTTTCGTCGAAATTTTGTAACATTTCACCAGAATTACGATGTGGGCTTACGAATTTGCAATTTAATCTAGAAATCTTTCATGATGACGGTGCTTAAAAAATAAGTTCATTTTTAAGCAAGGTAAAAGCCCACTTTTCTCTTTCTTTGAATTGAGTACTTATACTTTTGAAAATACTTTTATAATAAGTAAACACAGAATATAAAGTAACTAAATAAGAAATGGGCCAGATTTTAGAAAATGTTTTTCACATTATTTGATTGAAATAAATCACATATTATCATCACAGAGGCTTTAGCCGCTTTCAAAGACAGTGAAAGTGAGAATTCATTACCCTGTGTCTACTGGGTATATATTTTTCACACCAGTCACTTATTTTTACATATCTGCAACCTTTATTAATCAATGTTAACCTACCATTCATCTTATATCATCCTTCCACCAAGCTTGAATATGGTCAACACTTTTACCATCGTGACAAATGTGTATGTCAAAATATCAGAATGAATATTATTCATTTTGATATTTTGACATACATATAAACACCCTGACGATGGAAAGGTATTTCTGAAACATGTAGGTGAAATAATCATATAAAAGTAGATAGGTATATACAAATAAAATAATCAAAATTTTTTAAAAATGTCAATCTACAATGTTGCTCAATCAATTGAAAAAAAAAGTTAAAATTGTTTATGCTATAAAAATAGAATTATCTTGGAGATATTCTATGATAAATATCGTATTCCAAACAACTTAATCAAAAGAAAAGTATCTCAGGAATAGAATAAATGAGCACGTCGATTATTATTAACATCAGAGAATACAATTACTGGTGTAAGTAGTTATTACTGGATTATAATTAAATTAAGATAAATTATATAAATATTACAATTCTCAGAAGATACATATAAATATATTTTAAATAATAGATACTGGTGTATTCTAGTTCGTATATTAAATAATTCGGAAGAATATAATATATATTAAAAATAATATAATAATATAATAAATACTCCACAATAAAAATATTTAAACATGCTGCGAAAACTATGTATACTGTTTCATAATAAAAGACAACAGATGTCTGTAGCACAGCCCTTTTATTTTATTTTTCATTTATTTATTTTAGGGAAAATTAACAGCATATTAATATAATAACAAGTATAAAATAATGGATATTAAAATTATGCCAATTACAAATTTCCCACTGAATATAGTAATTTATTAGAACAAAGTTTATTATTTATTTGAAATATACGGATGGTGGTTCCTCTTTGAAACATATATGTATGTATCATCATCATCATCATGGCACTACAACCCTTAATGGGTCTTGGCCTCCTCAATAATTTACCTCCACTCATCTCAGTCTAGTGCCAGCTCTCTCCAGTTTCGAAGCTCTAAGGCAGAGATATCTTTGAGGACGTTGTCACTCCAATGCATGTATATATACATAAATTTCAAAAATTCGATGTGTCGATGAAATTTGTGAACGTTGCATTGTAATCACTCAAGCCAGCTCATGCAGGTTGTAAGTCCCTGGGCCATCGTACTAAAAGACTTCCATATACGTTTCTCATACAAGTAGCTACGTCTCTGTGAGACTTCTATAATTTATTTATTTTACTAATATTTAATTACGTTGATTATTGTTTACAAAGTCCGCTTCGAGACAGCTATACACCTAGTGAGGCGAGCCTTGTACATTTTCGAACGTATTTTGTATAAATTATATTGACTTGTATTATTTGTGACATCTAAGCATTTTCAATGAGAAAAAACTTTTACAGTGTGAATGGATTTAAAAAAGTTGTTGAAATATTTATAAATATAGTCATGTTATTCAAAGCATTTATCAAGCCCCATTCATGACTAACATCTGTATCAGACAGCTTTGTTCGCTTAAAATACTAATCATTTTTATTTAAATTCCCTTTAAATAATTAGTATTAAATAATTCCCTTTAATTAGGACTATATAACAGCATTTGTCAATTTAAAAAAATAGACGATTAAAATTTTGTCAATTTAAAAAAATAGATACTTTTATAATTCATTAATATATAATCTTTTTCATATTTCATTCTTTATTTATAATACTTACAAAATTTGACTAACGATTCTTCATACATTTGACATCCAATGTAACAATTTAACTAACTCAAGGCTTAGAACATATTTTACGTTAATTGTTTTGTTTTTCTTCACCTGAAAATATTTTCATCGTTCAATTTTATTATTTTCATCTCTTTCTTCAGTCTAAATAGTCGTAGACCAATTTTTTCGACAATTTGGAAGAGATCTACAAAAACTTTTTAATTTATAATCACAAAGTGTCTGTGGGATAGCCTAGTATGTAATAAGGAGTGATGTTTATGGTGATCTGTTCGCGCGATTAAATTTCAATTCCATTTTGCGAATATCTCTATTTACCATTTTTATAGATATCAAACTAGTAAATATCTAATCAAATAATTACTTATATTTGAACTGAACCAATGTTAAAAATATTTTTTTAAAAAAGTAACCCATAAAAAACAAGTTTTTATTATACTCCCTTTTCTTGTAAAATATAACAACAATTAAAGACGAATTAAAACATATAACATAACACTAAACTTACAGTAATTTAATATATTTCTAAAATGTCAGGTGTTTTGAGCTTTGATAAGACACTTCATGCTTTGAAGATTAAATTCTAAAAACATTTGTCATCAATTTAGATTTTCGACATTCGTAGTGAAGTACCTATTATGCATACCGGCGGAGTAATTCAAATTTAGAAAATATTCCGCGACGTTATCGGGCCGTCGTAATCAAACTTTTTTAATGATTCCAATTTGAAAAAACCAATAAAATTTCTAAAAATCCGAAATTATACTATAATTATTAATTTTTTTTAATGAAAATTTGATAGATCTTCTTGATAGTCGCTACGAGTCTACTTGCCAAGTTTCAGCTCGATTGGATCACGGGAAAAGGGTCAAAAATGGATCCAAAGTTTTTGTTGACGGCAAGTAAGCAGACGCCACGAGTTAATATAAAGGTTAGTGAGTAAAAATAGTTATTATCTTCTGGTTTGGGTCTTCTGGCGTATTATGCCGTGTTATTACGATCTTTCTGGCCGAAGGGTTCATCATCAGGGCTGATGATGGACTTGGTAATGATGGGATCCTAAACGTCGGCCAGAAAGGTCGTAATAACACGGCATAATAACCCAGAAGACCCAAACCAGAAGATACTAAGTGGCCGCGAAAACCTAAGAACATTTAAAAAATAGTCAGATTGATACTTCACCTGTTGTTGAGAGATTCTGTTTCTCTCGAAACTTAAGTAGTGAAAAAATATAAAAATACATTTAAAATCACGTATAGGTGACAAGGTCAATATTTTCTAATAATCGTCATAAAGACATTTAGTTTAATCAAGATATATATATATATATTATTATATATCTTGATTAAACTAAATGTCTTTATGACGAACTTATTTTTTATATGGTAATGTAGGTATGGTAGTTTTTTTGAATGTTCATAAGGCTTATAACTATCATACGGCTTATTATTTATTTGGTCAATGCGAATGACAAATTTTCGAACACACGGTGGCGTAGTAAAAATACAACATATTAAACAAGTTGTGCAAGTTAAATATATATACAACTTATAAAAAATTGGAAGTCATAAGGGTAGATTGGTGAACATTATATTGTGTTGAGTGATCATTTAAGTCAGCCATAAGATAAGTCGTAAGCCCTATGAACACCCAAACCTACTTTCTCATATAAAAAATAGTTTTGTCTTTATGAGACATCCATAATATTTATATTCCTATATCTTGATTGATGATGTCGCCCTGGGGATAAAATCCAGTATTGTGTTATTGAAAAATCAAAATATTCTAGATTTAGCTTAGCTTTTTCCGCAACAATGTGCAAAAGTTCAACATCATCATCATCATCATCAGACTATGTCTCTCCGCTGCCATAAATAGATGTACCTACATATTCATTTATAAAATCAATGTTGCACTGATCAAAGTTATATATTATTGATAAAGTTTCTATTATATTGTCATGGCGTATATAATATGTCAAACACATTTAATATTACTGAAATAATACAAAACCCCTTCCAATTTAATTCGGTGTTTGATATTCTCGTATCCGTATGTTGTGGGAGGAGATTTATTTGTATGATAAATGTATAGATTGGAAAACATTTGTAAACCCAAATGAGTTAATCACAATTGTAGTCAATTATGTTTCGGGCGCCCATGAATATGTTAAATAACCCCACTTTTTAATAGGAAAAATATTCGCCAGGGTATTGGCCGCCCTTAGATAAACTTAATCAGACAGATTTAACATTACAAAAAGGTTACGTACATAATAAATAATGTATATTTTACAATTAATAAAAATATACCCTATTTTCACTACTTACTCTAATTATTTTGTAATTAATATGATTATTTTAAATATTGTATAAACAAAACATGTATTGAGCGGCAAGAGATTTTAATAAAAGAGTTTAATAACATTCAATATGACCCAGTAATTTTTTATGAATTTTCTAACAACCTTTTACAGACAGGCTACAGTTATTAATAGAAAATGGCATAGATTGTTTACGTTTTAACAAGGTGGGCATTTTTAAAAGATCATTTTTAAATGGTACAAATTAAAATATCCCTTAACATAAAATGCACAATAATATAATTGATAATAAATTTTATTAAGAGAAATACCTGTTATTTAATATATTCCTCATTTCAGTCATACGTGGGATATAAAAACAAAGGCAGTAATATCCAGAAAAAAATGAATGCAATCATCGAGGATTACTAATTTATAATATACTGAATTTGAGATTTTATAGGAGCCATCATCAGCATCATTATCTTGGCACTACAACCCTTGGTGGGTCTTGGCCTCCTCAATAACTTTCCTCCACTCATCTCGGTCTAGTCCCAGCTCTCTCCAGTTCCGAAGCTCTAAGGCAGAGATATCTTTGAGGACGTTGTCACTCCATCATAATTTTGGCCTTCCTAAGCTCCTTCGCCCTATTGGCCTTGAGTTCAGCAGGGACTTTGGTGCTTGATGCTCTGACATTCTCTCCACATGATCCAGCCACCGAAGTTTTCCCAATTTTATAAATTTTGTGACGTTTGGCTCCGTATAGAGTATTGAGCTCATTGTTGTAACGTCTGCGCCAAAGTCCATTTTCTAGAACCGGTCCAAAGATACGCCTCAAAATTTTCCTTTCAAAAACGTACAGTGCTCGCTCATTCATCTTAGTTAGTACCCACGTCTCAGCTGCGTACGTGAGCATTGGCCTAATAGGAGCCATAGCCTATATATTTATAGGAAACATGAACATTTTGGAAGGGATAGGATACATATAATCTAGAATTCAGTAATTTTATCTTAGTAATCCTCGGTGACCGCATTCAAAACATTTTTTTTAATTTTTGGATATTCTATACCCCACATATCATCTTTTCCTCTCACTTGCAACTTATAATTTCATTATATATAAAATTTTCTGGAACAGATGGTGTGTGTCCAACCTAACCTAGATACAGTAAAATAGTGATGTCGAAGCTGGTCAGAATCAAATAAATCAAGGTGGTTTGTACAAAATGTGTTCGTTGTTACATGATAGATAATGAACGTAAATAATGTAAACCATTTATTTTTGAACATGTACATTAAAATATTTAAATTAAATCCGCGATGGGGATGTAATTAACCTTTATTCGCGGCTGCCACACATTTGTGTGACCGCACTGTACAAGTCCACCTGGTGGCAGGTTCACCAATTGTATCATGGCATGGCGATATACGAAAAATAAATTCAAAATATTTTGACGAGAGTAGATCAATTACTAACAAAATGACGGATTTTTTCAGATTTAAGTAATAATATATACAGGGTGTTCCATATCTCGACGTCAAGCCGAAATCGGGTAATAGGCTGAGTCATAATAGTTATCAGAAAAATATTTAAAAAAATTAAAAAAAGATTCAGTTAAAAGTGGGCTAAGTATTGATTTTGAATACTTGGTTTGGTCAAAAAGTGTCATTTTTTCCGATCTAGAGCAGTTGGCTTTGAATTTTGGACAAAAGTTTACAGAAACATTATTCAGGATTACATAATAATAAAAAAAATGAAGAAAAATAAAGATTTGTAGCAACAGAAATGAAAAGACCATCACAGGGTGTAGATTTTTTTTTAATGCTTATAATTTTTAAAACACGTGTCTTAGATTTTTTAAATATTTTTCTGATAAATATTATGACTTGGCCTATAACTCGATTTCGGCTTGATGTCGAGATACGGGACAACCTGTATAATATTTTATTACAATGCTTGAAAATGTTTACGATTCAATTTTTTTTGTATGTATATACTAGTGATGGGTCCGCTCTGAACTCACTACTACAATGTAGTACTACATTACATTGACGTGCAACTTCGCACGTTTTGATGTGTAGTGCACACTACAAATTACGAACACCAAAGCTATTAAAAATATAAATTTCAAATAGTACACTTCAACTAACTGCCACAGAACAGGTTTTTACCTAGTGTGGCAGTTATTAGTATCTTGTATCAACTAATCTTAATGTAAATAAACAATAAATAAATAAATAAATTTCAAAGCGAACACTACAAAGTACAAATACTTCATTCATTTTTTACGTGAAATTTTTGGGAAGTTGATGTAGATATATGAAGAAATCTCTGGAAACTGTAACAACCCCCCCCCCCCATGGTTTAAATTTTTTGGAATCGAATGAAGAAATCTGGCTGGCCACCTTTTTTTATTTTTATTTAGCTCGCCAAATTTTTATTTGGGAAAAAAATATTAACTCACTAGTACTACATTACTTCACTTCATTAATACTACAATTACTTCATTTCAGTCCTTTACTTCATTAATACTACAATTACTTCATTACATTACTTCACTTCATTAATACTACAATTACTTTATTTCATTACTTCACTTCATTAATACTACAATTACTTCATTTCATTACTTCACTTCATTAATACGACAATTACTTTAATACTTCACTTGATTTACTTCATTTACTTCACTTCATTTCGTAGTACTACAATTATTTTACTTCAAGTAGTTTTTACTAGAATTGTAGTGTACACTTTGTAGTCTTCAAACTGGTGAACGTGTGTGTGTTGTAGTCTTCATTTTGAAATGTAGTTTTTCCCTTCGCTAGAACATACCTTAGACAGTCAGATCAAATGAATCTCCAAGTAATCCACCAACAGGTGAATTTGGACTTTGGAATTCGTATGTTCGTATTGCAAGCCGAATGTTGATTAATATTGGATTTCATGTATATATTTCATTGTAAACTCATCTAATAGATTATAAATTTCTCGCTACGCTATCTATTCTCGATATGCTACGTCGCTGACGTAGCGACGTAGCGAGGATGACCGCCTTGGCATTAAAATAATCCAAACTGGGTGGTGAAAGTATAGGGCCGATAAAGGATCTATTGCGAATAAAACGACCCTGGCTATGCGGTGGGTCTCTCTTTGCTCCATGCTGAGTGAAAAGATTTGCAAGCATTCCGAAAAAATGTTTTAATGTCATATTTTTGTACATCGTTGGTTCTACTACGTACCTACCAAAAGGTTATATTTGTGTGACTTTCCATTATTGTTTTATAATGAAAAGTTGTAATTTTGCATTAAGTTGTTATATTTTCTTTTATTTGAGTGAAAATGTGTTAGTTGAAAACCCGATATGTCAGTCGATTATCGTCTATCGGTGCAAAATATTATTTTTATTAATGATTTAAGTAAATCAATTGTTGTATATTACTGAAAAAATTTATTAGTGACGCCAGAATCTTATTTAAAGATGGGAATCCACAGCAGAACAGATAAATGATCGCAGTTATGAATGTCATAATTATATATATTGATAGATCTACCACGTGTTAGATCAACCTTATGTTAGTTTCCATTATTGTTTTGTAATGAAAAGTAAAATTTCGTATTTGTTACATTTTAATTTTAATCAAAATGTTACAAATACGTATTAATAAATAACTACTTAAAAATGTTACTAAAACCTGAATTCCTTCAGTGAAAAAAATATGTGTTTTAAGGATTTATATTGCGGTTATATTTATATTTCATTTATTTGATAAATATAATGTGTATCCAATAATCAAGGTTTAAAAATCTATGTATTCTTTAGAAATATTGCTTGCTTGAGTTATTTTCCTACAAAACGTAACTCATAACTATCGCAAATCATCGAAATGGCATCCGAAAACATGCTACAATTTACCAGTAAATATAAGTAAAAATAAGAAATGAAAATGAATATTTTGTTATATCTATATGGTGACCATTTAACTAACTAACCAATCAACATTAACTCCATGTCTTTGCAAGGGTATGTAATTTAGCCCCACCCTTTTTCAAACATCTTCCCTCTTAACTTTTCTCTAAATTTTTCAACATAAATATCCTTTGATCTATCAAAATCAAATAATAAGAAATTACTATTTAGGACCTCGAACAAAGCATAGGCATTAGCGAAGGGAAAACTACATTTCAAAATAAAGACTACAACACACACACGTTCACCAGTTTGAAGACTACAAAGTGTACACTACATTTGTAGTAAAAACTACACGAAGTGAACTAATTGTATTACTAACGAAGTGAAGTAATTATAGTATTAATGAAGTGAACTATTGCAGTACTACAAAAATTGAGTTTGATGACTAAAAAAAAGGTCACCGGACAAAATATATGAATATTTCGACATTTTTCGGTAAAATTCCCGACCTAAAAAAAAGGTCGCCAAGAAAAATATATCAAAACACATAGACATTTCTTCGTTCGGTCCCAAATTTTTTCAAACCATGGTGGGGGGGTTGTTTCAACATAAATATGTACTATTTGAAGTATGTACTCATACTTTCAATAACTGTGAAGTGTGCGTGCTTTGTAGTGTTCACTTTAAAATGAAGTGTATTATTTGAAGTATTTACTTTCAATAACATTGAAGTGTGTGTAGTTTGTAGTGTGCACTACACTTCAAAAGGTGTGAAGTGTACGCTTCAATGTAATATAGTACTACATTACAGTAGTTAGTACAGAGTGGACCCATCACTAATAGGCATCCCTGTGCATCTTTCTTCATCTTTTTGTCACAAATCTGACGCATACCAAATATTTCATTGCTAATCTTTAGAAACTTTCGTAAATAATTGAGACTTTTTCCTCTCTTCCTGTCCATCTAAACTCTCCTAATCAATGATAAAAGAAAGAGTGTGCTATATAATATATTTAATTCCATTCGCTCCAATTTTTGCATGGTTACTCTTTAGGACCCTTAAAAATATATCACCATCCCACCCCTCCAATTCATAGACATCTTGCCCTCTGATGGCCAAAACCAAATTGCAGGCTCCAAACAAAGATTATCCCTATTAAGCCCATATCATTATTTATAACTAACAATGAATCCAGGGCAGTGCTGGGTATGGATTTCTAGTTTTTTATACCATAGCGAATGAAAGAAAAATTGTTTTCAATTATGTGGTTAAATATTCCGAAAAGTTACAATTTCGATGTGTCATTAAATTCAAATGCTCAATATGAGTCCGCACATTTTTAAAATACTTTTCTGTAGAAACTTGCTAAATTTCACATCACACTTCCCCCGTACATTTCCCAAGACCTACCTAGCCTACGCAAGTAAAAGGGACTACCTCTGAAGCAGAAAATCTGTTTAATTTCCCCAAAGTAGACTTAGGGCAGCTTACAAGACATTCCTTTTGATTCCCATTTGCAAGGAGATCCTATTTTATGTAAATTCTGATGATGTTCCTCATATACCCGAGTACATAAGGGACGGCTTATATTTGTGCGCTGGGTACCATAAACTGAAGCAACATTTTGAATAACTACAAAGTTTATTTTTACTTACTTAATAACTTTATTTAAAAATATAAAATAAGTATGATTTAAAGATACAATATTTACTATACAAAGATAGATTGCAGTGAGGGCGAGTTGGGGAGGGGGGGAGTTTTCTTAGGGGAGTAGCGGGAGTCACATTAATGGACAGAGTGAGAAGTGCCGACATAAGTCGGAATGGAGTCGCTACTCCTACACATAGAAAAGCATAAATGAGGTGGCTTGGACATGTTCTAAGAATTCTAGAGGAACGAATATCAAGAAGAATCCACCTGGCAACTCCGGAAGGAAGACGGTCGGTAGGTCGTCCCAGATAAAGCTGGTAGAAGCAACAGAAAAATGTGCATGAAAACAGAATGGGTCTAGACTGGTTGACTCATTGCAGAAGCAGCGAAAGACAGGGAAACATGGAAACACCTCGTCGAGTCTTTTTGCCCCCGACCCTACTAGGACAAGGGGATGAAGATGATGATGATGAAATATAGTATATTTACAACACTAAAAATTCATTTCACAAAAAAAATGTGATCTAATTTCTAATATGTATAATTTATGTGGCTGTTCACAAGGTCGTAGAAACACGGCAGAAAATCAGAAAACTCAAACCAGAAGAAAAAGTTTATAATATTTTATCATATATATAATATATATCGTGATATATATATATATATATATATATATAATTAATATATATATAACTATCTAGTCTCACCGTATCTCTATCATATATATATGTAGTTTTTGCCACTTATCGGTCAATGGCCAACTACAGTGTTACAAGAGTAGTAGAATAGAGGCAATCGACTAATAGAAGTTGAAGAATAAGATATGGTGAAACGATTTATTAATATTTTTAATATTTAAAGCATTAACTTTGTGGTCAGGCGTTTTAACAAAACGGAGATTTTTAGTCTACCGGTTATTTTGACGAGGAGAAGGGTACGTCTCAAAACCGGCAGATCAAATTTCCGTAAGTGGTTATATATTAACGTTCGGTGAATTGTATTCATCACAAAAGCGACATTTAAACTGTCGCACATTATGAAACATCACAGCGCCCACGGACCGGTGAGTGCAATTGTGAAGTCCGTGTCGCAGCGGCATTGTGCAATGTGCATGTAAGGTACCGTTCTCCGCGCACCGCACTCAGCGGGCCCGGAACTCGCAATATGATCCGGGCACTTCCGGCGTTCCAGACCTGGCCGCCGGAGCTGCGGTCTGGCCCGGCCTCGATGCACAAATGCAGCCGTGGAGGATGCAATTGTGCATTTTGCATTGTGCATTTTCGCCGCAATAGTGTTTTCAATTTAACATGAGACGTAAACTTTGTTGAATTGTGTATTTTGTAATGAGACAATTGCAATTGGGCACAACGTGTAGAGGTAGTTAAATCTAAATATGTGTTTGGGTAATATTTGAATCTAGTGCATGCCAGTCTTTGACAAGATTAAGACGCACGTGATATATCGCCACGATCGTAGAACAATGACGGATGTGCAAAAAATTCCATATTGACTTTTATGGATCGTTAAAAAGTGAAAAAAAGAAGCCATCTAATGGTATATAAAAATGTATTTTTTCTCATTAATTTAACCGTCGTTATACGAAGTCGGTTTTGCGATCGTAGAACAATGCAGCATGTGTAAAAATGTCGTTTGTACTGCGCTGACTATATTTGAGGTATCTATACTATATTTGAAAGGTATCAAGTTTAAATAACTAACCCAAGTATCAAAGGAAAATCTTTTGTAGTTATCGAGAAAAAGTGAAAAAAAGAAGAAATCTAATTTTATATAAAACGTGTATTTTTTCTCATTAATTTAACACTTGTTATACAAAGTCGGTATAATGACGGTTCTGATTAAATTTGCGGTCGTAGAACAATGCAGCGTGTATAAAAATGTCGTTTGTACTGCGCTGACTATATTTGAGGTTTGAAAGGTATCAACTTTAAATAACTAACCCAAGTTTCAAAAGAAAATCTATTGTAGTTATCGAACTACGACATGAAGTATCTTTATGTAAATAAAACTTCAAACTGCTCTCCTGCAAACTTGAGAAAAATCACATGCGTCGTTATTCTACGATTATGACGATATATTGGTGAAAAGTTAACAAACAGTTCTATGGTTGTGGTGTATAGTGTTGTGAACATAGTAATGTAGCGTTGGTCCTGACGAAGGGACGGGTATGTCTCGAAGCCGATAGATATAAAATCTGGTAGAGGTTTATACTAATTTAACTAACACTCTGTTTTAATGTCTAACCACAAAGTTAATACTTAAAATATTAATTATAATATTTGAATCGTTTGACTGTGTGATGTTTCTTCTCTTACGTGTAAGTTTCAGGGACTCTCAACAATATACTTCGATATTAGAAAAATATTCGTGGGAGTATTCTTCATTCAATTTTGAATAGAAAGTTTTCTTTATACTTTGGGTAAAATGTCGACAATTACGGAGATTAAGGACTTCAAAGTTTTCATGTTTTTTATATTTCTTGCTTGGCTTTGTTAAAGTTAAATGACAAAAATTTTGCTGACCATGCAGATATCTGAAAATTTTTTTAAAAGGTTTTTCACGTTTTGTTTGACTTGCATCACAGCGAGTGAATTTTTAATATTCCTATACATTTATACTGTTTACACTTCATAAAAACCTTCCATTCAAAATTATTCAATTTAACTCAAAATCGTTTAAAATAATAATAATAATAATAAAGTCCAAATCACAAAAACATCTTAAGTAAATCATATAGATTTATTGTGACCTCATCGGGAATCGATTTTGGAACCCTTGATGTAAAAAACCAGTACCACGCCCACTGGGTTGCGAGGGACTCTTGAATGAAATTGAATTAAGAAGACTCTCCCGAAGCTTTTACTACCTGTAGACCCTGCGATCAAAAGATTCTGATCGGCCGTGAAAACCTTTTTAAAAATAACATTTTTAAATGTCTCATTTCTCATCAAGAAAGTCTATTCACAATTCAATGCAGAATATTTCTCGTGCGTCCTTGTACGTGCAGTCTGAATGGACGAAGAGATAGTTGAGGTGCTAGTGATCACTGGGAATGTTGAAGGACCAAAAATAGAAGGCTTTTCAGCTGAAATTATGACTGAAGCCACGGTTTCCTCAACCTAGATTGTGTCTAGATAACTGGAATCAAACGGCTTAAGTAGGGCACGGCGCTCAGACTCCAAGCTCAATTACAAGACAGAGAGAGATTTTATTAATTAAATTGAGTCAAGACCCCAACCCTTAGAGTGGCATTGTGCGCCGTTCTATCTTTAAGGGATGACGGCGTACTAAAAAATAACAAAAGAGTTTTATGTCTCAGTATGATATATGTAAATGATTTTCCCGGTTCGAATAAATGTTCATTTAATGCAGTGAAACATATTAAATGAAAATGAAAATCACCTAAACGGATATGACAGAGACGAAGCTATTTATATGGGAAAGTATGTATGGAAGGAAGTCTTTATTGGATGAATACAGAGTTTACGATCTACCTTAAAGCTGGCTTAAGTGATTACTTTACAATATAACATTTATCGATTCCATCAAAGATCAACCACATGTCAATCAAATTTTGAAAAGTTATATATTTACGATATTAATATAGGTACCCCTTTTTCATTTTCGATACAACAACGCGGTCGCTAAGACGGAATAGATGGATATATTTGAGAGAAGAGAGCTACGCAAAATCCTGAGACCCGTAAGCCTACTCATACGAGCATGTACAAAGCTCTTTGTACATGCTCGTATGAGTAGGCTGATGGGCAGGGCATGTGCAGAGAATGCCGTCATCATGAATGTCCAAAAGGATCTTCGAAGGATATCCCGGTGGAAGAAGAAGAGTCGGCAGATCTAGGCTGCGATGGGAAGACGAGGTGTGAAACAAATAGTGCGGGTAATAAGCTAGAGGACCGCAGCGGGAGACAGGAGGAGTTAGAGGCGAGGACTGATGGAGACCAAGGCTCGATATGACCTGAAGAGTCATTAAAGAAGAAGAAAAATGGAATAATAAAAAAAGTAAAATATTCTTTATCATCTTGCCGATGAAAAATGATTTTGCCAAAACCCATTTGGAATATTTTGAGTTTGTTCAAATTTTTCAAGAACACAGTACTGGATTTTTATCCCAGGGGACATTCATGACACGAGATATAGTATATATATAGATATAGATATATAGATATATATATATATATATATATATATATATATTTTTTTTTTTTAAATAGAGATGCGAACACGGAATACATGTCACATCAATATTCTTACTATTTTCAAACTAAGCTAAATGCTTGTGCTATGAAAATAGGACTAACTTGCTAGTCTGGAGTGAGGTTCGAACCCGAGACCTTTGGATCACGAGGCGAGAGTCCTAACCACAAGACCAACAAGCTACTATTATAGATATCTATAATATATCTTCAAAAACTATTTGGTTTACAAAATTCGTTTTATAAATCAAAATTAATTATTTCATTTTTAACAAGCTTTGATGTTGAGTATAGTTTATCAAAAATATAAATAACCTTATTGACGTTTATCGAGAAATTACGGTGGCAGGGACATATCTCACGGATGCCGGCAGATAGACTGCCAAAGCGGATATTCCAGGTAAGACCAGAAGGCAGAAGACCAAGGGATAGTCCTAGGAGGAGCTGGCGGAAACAGTTGGAGGACTGCTGCGAAGCGAGGTTGCAACTAAATTGGGCCGACGTGGAGAGCTAAGCCCAAGACTGGAAAAGTTGGAAAATTTTATGCGGTGCAGGGACCCCGACCCAATAGGATAAGGGATAGAAGAAGAAGAAGCATTTAATTTAAAAAAAGTCAGCATTATACACGAAAATTGGAAAAGATATGAGTTGCTGCTCGCATTTCAGATTTTAATATGACTCTCTTTATAATGAAGGCTAAATAATGCACAGAGGTTTGCACAACAACAATTTATATTCACTTGCATTCTTCGCGTCTTGCATTCAATTGAAGGAAATTAAATATTTCTGTTATTCTTATTTATACGTCGTTATTGTTCTGTTTCCGGGAGATATTACTATGAAAACTACAAAGAAATATTATTAGACTGCTGGGGCGGATTTCTGAGCGCATTTCCTTTTCTCTCATTTTCCGCTGGAACGGTAAAGGAGAAAATTTTCACGTTTATTAAGTGAATTCTTCAATAGCAGAATTTCGCGCGGTAGATTGATAGCGGTAAAATTATATTGAAATAGCAAAAACATCCGAAGGGATGGGGCCAGATGCACCCTAGGACTGATGAATTTAATTCGTGGCCATGTGTCATTTATGAGATTTTTTTTAAAACGAAAACCGTGAATGATTTTTAATATTTGTTCGTGCAATAGCCAGTAACGGAAATGCCTTAATGTATAATCAATTCACAAATGACCTAATAAAAAGCAATATTTAGATTTGTCCACTGCGGGATTATTATTATTTTCATTAAAAATAATCAAGGAAGTCTCACAGAGATGAAGCTATTTCTATGATAAATATGCAAGGAAGCTTTTCATACGATAGCCCAGGGCATATAACCTGCATGAGCTGGCATAAGTGATCATTTTTCTCCCCTTGTTTCTACTAACTACAGGTAAAACTCGTACTTGTGGCGAAATTGTAACAAATTTAATTCACTCACAAAAAAGTATAATTTAGACTTATTTCAAAATAGCCCTACTCATGTACGACGCTTGCTTTCCGATCCATTTTTCAAATAAAATGTATGTTATTATTTTCAATTAACTCAATTATATATAGTTTCACCAGTATACCAAATCATGTATGTACACCACGCAAATATGATATTCTGTCACTACCGTTGAAAACCTGTAATCGGCTTTTATGTTTCAAATTCTTTGTATTTAATTAATTATTGCCAGCTGTTGGTTTTCTGAAAAAATAAAAATAAATAAAATAAAAAATATACAATACCTTCTCTTGAAATACTCTACATAATTGTGTGGATGTTCTTAAGATGGAATAACTTAACGTTGAATTGTGATCACTTAAGCTAGCTCATAGAGGTAATATCCCCTGGTCCATCGTACATAAGATTTCCATACATCTTTCTCATGTAAATAGCTTCGTCTCTGAGACTTTTATAATTAATCTTAATTATATTTTTTATTTCCTTGCTATACATAAAATATAATATTTATTTTAAGTGTAGTTTTACTACGCCTAGAAAATTCTGTATTGAGAGAGGCAATGTTGTTATAAATTAAACAAGATGTAATAAATATTTGATGTAGATAAATTTGAGTTTGTGATGGGTATGGAAAGGCTGAGAAATATATTTATTAAAAGACGGATAATTTTAAAGAGTAAGGTGAAAAGCGCTTTGAATGTATGTCGCTATTTTATATTAAATCATTTTTGTTAATTTTATTACCATAGGATACAAAGCTACAAAAAAAACTTGTTGTAGAGAAATATACCTACCATAAAAATACCCAGTCTTAGAAGTCTTCGTTAATGTATTTGATAAATATAATGTATCTGGACGAACGTCGTCTGAATGAAAAAGAGAGGCAGACAGTATGAGAGAGCGAATGAGTATAAATAAAGATACGTCATATAGATGCGCCCTCTTGCCACTCAGCTACCACCTCGGGAACAACTTGTTCTCTATCTGAATACCGTAATATTGTCGCGTGAACACCTTTGTATAAACCAATAAAATATCTCGAAGCGAGACAGCAAGTTTCTCTGGATTTCTGAGTACCTACAAAGTTCTCTTCCTAAAGCTAAGAACAGGAACATTACAATAAATAATATTCTTCGCATGATGGACTCCTGTGCACGTGTACTCCAAGCTCATTTTCTTTTGGATCTGATGTATGACAATTTTTTACAAGTTATTTGACATCTATCACTTATTGTTATTTAGCAGTTTTTGAACCATAACGCATGCTCATATTTTTATTGAAGCTTAAATATTGCTAGTTTAAGGAATAATTCTGGTTTAGAAGCTCGAAAAAAGGGTATTTTTTTTATGGCAAAACTACTATAGATCATCATCATCATCACTCTTGGTACTACAACCCTTGGTGGGTCTTGGCCTTCTCAATTATCTTTCTCCACTCATCTCGGTTTAGTGCCAGCTCTCTCCAGTTCCGAAACTCTAAGGCAGAGATGTCTTTGAGGTCGCTGAAATTTTGGCCTTCCTAGTCTCCTTCGCCCTATTGGCCTTGAGTTCAGCAGGGACATTGGTGCTTGATGCTCGGACATTCTTTCCACATCACTCAGTCACCGAAGTCTTCCCAGTTTTATAAATTTTGTGACGTTTGGCTCCTTAAACAGAGTATAGAGCTCATTGTTGTAGCTCATTGTTGTACTACTATAGATATTGATATAAAATTTATTCATCTCAAAAAATACACTTTTGAATAATATGAAAAACATCTGTATTTATTGTTTTTTACACTTTTGTATACAGAAACAACGGGTGAACGGAATTCCTTAAAAAGTTGGTACGTCGCCGGCGACCTTGATAACAGCTCATCTTAAATAGAAAAACCAAAAATATTTAAGTTCAGCATATAAATAGCTCTAGTACATTCTATGAAAATATATATTTTTTGATAAATAACAAAATGGCGGACATTAAAAAAAAATCAAAAAAAAAATATGTAGGTATTTTATCATTGTTTTTGGCCCCAAAAAAATTATAAAATAAAAATTTTGATTGGTTAAAATTTTATGAAGATCGGTTAAGACATCTCTGCCTTAGAGCTGGCATAGACCGAGATGAGTGGAGGAAGGCTATTGAGGAGGCCAAGACCCACCAATGGTTGTAGTGCCAAGAGTGATGATGCTGATACTTTTAAAGAATGTAAAAAAATCGTTTTTTTTTAGTTGATCCCTTAAAGGTGGTAGCAAATAAATTCGGCAACTTTTCCAACCCTTTTCTCTGTCACTCGTGTAGGCTGTAGCGAAGGGAAAAACTACATTTCAAAATGAAGACTACAACACACACACGTTCATTAGTTTGAAGACTATAAAGTGTACACTACAATTGTAGTAAAAACTACAGTGAAGTGAAGTAATTGTAGTATTACGAAATGAAGTGAAGTAAATGAAGTAATACAATGAAATAATTGTAGTATTAATGAAGTGAAGTGTAATATAGTGAGTTAATATTTTTTCCCAAATAAAAATTTGGCGAGCTCAACAGTTTCCAGAGATTTCTTCAAAAATTTCACGTAAAAATGCACTATGTTTCTCATACATTCGATAACTTTGAAGTATATGTACTTTGTAGTGTTCGCTTTGAAATGAAGTATACTATTTGAAGTTTATACATTCAATAAGGTGTTTGTAGTTTGTAGTGTGCACTACACTTCAAAACGTGCGAAGTGTGCACTTCAATGTAGTGTAGTACTACATTGTAGTGGTGAGTACAGAGCGGACCCATCACTAGCAGGCTGTATTCCGACCACGTGCGGGGCGCGGCCACCGGCGCACGTGTGTCCAGGACATTCGAGCACGCCGGCCGAGCTGCAACTCCTCGTGAATCTAGATGCTGACTATCGTTGGTCCCTGGAGGGACCGCTTTAAGGATACTGTTACGTCCGACACAAAACACTGCCGTGTTCAACCGAGCGACACTTTGCTGTATCCCGAAATACAATGCGGACAGAAAAAAAAAGTTCAGCACTGTGTTTTGCCTGCTTTACAGTAAAAGTTTATTTTAATCTTCGTCTATGCACCAGTTGTGTATTTTTTGTATTATTTATTAAAAATCTATAATAACCTGGAAATAAACCACCAATTGTGATAGGAAATTCGCAGTCTTACTTTATATTTGATAAATCAATGAAAATATATTAGAATTATAACTAACTTTATCCTTGATTTATATACAAATAAAACACTTATTCAAGACCACTTTTTGAGTTTAATTATTATTATAATTATTTTTTTCTTATTATTATCGCCATGCAGGGCTTTTAAACACAATAAGGTAAAGTGTATATTTATAATAATATTTATAATATATATAATATTTATAATAAAATAATAAATATTTAAAATAAAAATTAAATAATTGCTCAAGAAAAATCAAGAAAAAAAAATGATAACATAAGGTGGAAAGCAAATACTTAAAATACAAATATATAAGATAAATATAATATAAAGTAAAAAGTAAGTATAAAATAAAATCAGAAGCTTAAAGAAGGCATAATATAATAGAAATTAAAAAAATATATACAGTGAAAAGCAATAGCACATGCTTACAATATCATACCTATGACACTGTTTTTGCAGATCTCGATATTTTAAATTTAAGTTATGAGCAGTTTACAAAATCCCTTACGTATAAACTCGCGCGATGACATTTTTCTTCCCACACATGTGAACACACACACGAACACATAAGAACGCATACACACACGGACACATAAAAACACACAAATACACACACTCACACAAAAGCACCATTTGGCATATTTTTTCTTATTTTTTAACGATCCTGGTGTAATATTATTGTATATATGTGTTTTCTTGTAATTGGCCCAAGACTATGTACATTAATTAGTGTTTTTTACCAAGATTGATTAATTATATGGCTGTAAGAAAACCAATAAATGAAAATATATAAAAAATAATATAATAAAATTTTTAAATAACAGTTAGTTATCTCGCTTAATCAGCAACTGAAATAAAATGCAATTATTTAATTCCAAAATGACAAAATACTAGTAATTTTTAATTCACCTTTTAAAATATGTTTGAATATTATAAAGATGGTGGCAAAAATGTCAAGTTGCTCGTGTCTGTTTGCTAGTCTAGGAAGCCTTTGCAGTGGGAATTAAAAACGTAGTTGGTAGCTGATTTATAGTTACGCGAGACGAAACACGTAAGCAGATACGATATAATAGTTGAGGACAGTCGAAATTACCAATTATTAATTTATGTAAAAAGAGTTATACACTAATAGTTTTGAGAACTACAGAAGTTCTCATTTACAAGTGAGAACATCTGTAGTTCCCGAAACTAGCAGTGTAAAATTAAACACAAAAGTGGTCATAAACAATTTTTTAATTTATTTATAAATCAATCATATCATTCTACAAAGTTAATGCCAAATCAATAAATAATTTTACTATATCTTTTTATCATGTCGCTAAATTATGAACCGTCCAAATCCCCGCCGCATATATTAATCAATATATATATATATATATATGTGTGTGTGTGTGTGTGTGTAAAAATAAACCCGTGTTTCTCTACTCGCCAAGTTTTCTCCACAACCAGCCACAACCACCCACTGGTGGTTATATTATATATTATTGGACCCTTGGTGTCACATCAAAAATATGCGAGTTTGGTGGGGGTGGCTGTGCGTAGGTGGGAGTGGAAGGGAGAAGGGAAGGCCGAAAATGCTTTAGATTGTTTCAAAATAGGCACGCTGACTGTGTCGGTGAGTCTAGAAGGTTCCAGAAAAACCTGCTCTAGAAAGTTCTGGAAGGAGAAGGTTCTATAAAATTCCCGAAAGTTCTATAAGGTTTTAAACTGAGTGGCAGGAATGTGTCAGTGTATCTAAAAGGTTCCTGTAAATTCGAATTTCTTGAAAGTTCTGGAATGAGAATATTCTAGAGGGTTTGCGAAAGTTCTATGACAATCCAAACAGTGTTCTAAAAATCTATGCGCGCGAAGCCGCGCGGGCACAGCTAGTTAATATAGAAAAGACAAGAATTTGAACCAATTCAATTTTTTATGGTTCATAAATCTGACCTGCGAGATCTTTCTTGAATGTTGTTAATTCATCGTATTTAAAAAATTTAGAATGATATACAGAGATACATCTGTCAAAAATTATTTATTTACCACTGAGATACGAACACATCTTCTTACCTTATTTATTCTCTATTAATTTTTTGCGATAAATTTAAAAATATTTAAAACCACGCTTAAAACCTCCTTCCAACCCTGTCTCTGAAAACCAAATAAATCCATAAACCACTCTTGATGGTTGCCTAATTGTTGGTGTTTGACGTTCAGTCCAAGAACTTGCAAAACTTTGGTACTTAAGGCAGAAGATACTTTACCTTGAAAACCCGTATAAAATCATTCTCTCGTTTCCTCCATTCATTCGTAACATTAATTAACTAAACTTAAAATGTTAACGTTCTATTATCCACCTTTCTCTCGTTGTTTTCATTACCAAGCGCCATTATATAACTTTTTTTGAAAAAAATTAGGGTGAAAACATATATATACATTTTTAAAATACCAACGCCATAGATGGAGCTATTAAAAACTAGTTGTTTACTCGTATGAGTTGTTGGGTAAAATTGCAAGCAAAGCGCGGGAGGCAGAAAATTATGGACAGCAAAAAAACGTAGACCATATTTATGAATATATAAAAATATATGTCATGTAATGGCAACGTATTATATTTCAATCAATCTATATAAATTACATCAGTCGTAATTTTGGTTTTAGAACATCATTGATGGACATCATACTTTTAAACTTTTTTTATTTTTTTATTAGAATGTTATCAAGTGTGGGGTACAAAAGCAAAGGTAGCAATATCCAATAAATTAAGAAAAATGTTTTTAATGCAGTGTTCCAGGATTTCTAATTAAAAATATACATAGTTCTATATTTTATGACTTTATCACTTCCAAAATCACGTTACGTATAAATTTATAGGCAATGTTTCCTGTAATATTTCAAATACAGTACATTATAAATTAGTAATCCTCGATGAAGGCATTATTTTTTTTTTGAAAAGGCAGGAATATATATTTTTGTATTCCTGCCTTTTCAAAAAAAAAATAATGCCTTCATCGAGCCTTTGCTTCTATATCCCACAATATAAATACTGTTGCATTTTCCATATTTTTTTTTATTCAATCAACGTTATATAAACATTTATTTTCTAGTTACACAAGAAGGATGAACCAACAATATAAGTACATACATATATTATGCTAAATATATATTCGCGAATACCAATTATAATAATTTCATTGTTTATCCATCCGTGCGCGTAAATTCGTGTAACGTCCGTGACTTTTTTGAAGTAATTTTTTTTTTGAAATTTTTGTTTATTAAATAAAATAAATATATTATTGTTCCTTAAGAACCGACATGTAAAAGTGCCGTCATTTTTGATGGATTACAGCTTGAATATATATAATGATGAACCAGATATAAATTATTACTCATTGTTGATAGTGATGTTTGTAGGGTTAACTGTGCGGTTAGAAATAAATGTTTATTTATTGATATAGTAACTTAAAATCGTTTCAACTTAATATCAACAAATTAGGGGTATGTCCCTTCTAACTAAGATATGATCAGATTAAAATCGGTCAACGTTAGATGATTTAGTTTAGAAACAAAAAGTTTTAAAAAAAAAAGTTAAGGGTGTTATGCAGACTGATTGAAGTGATATCCAAATGTTTTTGGTGTCCATTCTGTCATTGTCAGTGTGGACACCCTATTCTTAACTTTTTACACAACACTATTCGAGAAGATATTATTGTCGCCTGCATTTGCACAAATACCCAACTGCCGAAAACAGGTCATAATTTATTACTCATTAAACTTCATTTCTTATCACTATTTAATATACACAAACATTCATTAAATTTTCTTATATAGGTATATAACTAAATATACTTTTTGACGAAGAAGCCATTGGCTTCGAAACATGTTGATTTTTTTCAATAAATAAGTGGTTTAAACAAAGTTAATTTATATCAATTATACTTTTTAACTGTGCTATTATATATATACATTTTGTTACTATCCATGCATATGATTTTTTATATATATTACTTTACTTTCACTATCGCTTTTGTATTGTACAATATATACTGTTCTTATTATCCACATTTTATATTTATATAGCTCCTATCCTTTCCCTATCCTCCCTAACATTCTATATATATATATAGAATGTTAGGATTTGTTCTGCGTACTGCCAGGGTTTTCGAGAATACCCGCGTACTCAGAACTCTTTACAACTCCTTGGTGCGGAGTAGACTCGAGAGTGGCTCGATGATCTGGGGGCCACATGAGGGCAAGTACTCTCTTATGGTGGAGAAAGTCCAAAAGAAGTTTCTGAGATATCTCTACATGAGAGAGTACGGGCATTATCCTTGGCTTTACCCAACCGAGTTTCTCCAGGGTATGCTTGGCTACAATAGTTTAGATACTAGAAGGAATGTGTATTTGATTACACA
>JADDOH010016871.1:0-43313 GCA_016648135.1 Agrypnia vestita | reverse complement strand
CGTTCACTACAGCTTTCTTAAATCTGGCCAGACGATTACGGCAGATGTCTTTTGTCAGCAACTGTAAACCATGATGGAAAAGCTAGCTGCTAAACAACCGAGGCTGGTTAATCGCTCTAGGCCACTGCTGCTTCATGATAACGCTAGACTACACACTGCACAACAGACGGCTACCAAATTAGAGGAGCTTCAATTGGAATGTCTAAGACATCCACCGTACTCTCCGGACCTTGCCCCAACAGATTACCATTTTTTTCGAAATTTGGATAACTTCTTGCAAAGGAAAAAATTCAACTCCGATGGGGCAGTCAAAACCGCCTTCAAAGATTTTATTGATTCCCGTCCGAATGGTTTTTATAGTAAAGGGATTGATGAACTACCTATGAGATGGCAAAAGTGCATAGATAGCAATGGTACATACTTTGATTAAATAAATATATTATAATAAAAAAAATCGGCTTTATGTTCCTCCCATACTAAACTTCAATTTCATATGTAAGGACCTAATATAAAGGGAGTTAAAATAATTATTTATTTCACAATAATTTGAGTTTCTTCAAATTTCTCAACAACATAATTCTGGATTTTATCCCCAGGGGGACATTATTAATCAAGATATATTATAGATGTCTCGTAGGACGACGCTATATTCTAGTTGGGAAAGTAGGTATGGAAGTCTTTTTGGGTGTTAATAGGGCTTACGACCTATCGTATGGCTAGCTTAAGTGATCACTTTACACAATGTAATGTTCACCCTTGACAGTCGCTTATTAGAGGTAAGCGACTTCAATTGTGTTTTATAAAAGCAAAGGAAACAAAATCAGAAAATTTAAAAAAAGTCTTACAGTTAATATTAAATCCAAAGTAAATTATCTGTATCTGCGAGATCCCATCGTAGAAATAGTGTACATTATTTTTATTTTGCTTCTAAGAAAAAACACAAAAGACAGCGTTTCTTTCTATTATATCTAATTTTGTCGTGTGTTATATATTTAGATTATTTTTATAATATATTTCATTATCTGTGGTATTGACGATCTTCGACTTTAGTATATCGAACGGGGTTTTTATATATCTCTAGGTTAATATTTCTTTAAGGTTTATATTTTATTGATTCAATAAGATTAATTATGCAGCATTGCAGGTTCAAATATTTGAAGAAAATTTTCGAAATAACCTAATTCAAAATAAATGTTTTACAGAAAATATTGTTGTCGCTGAGATTTTAAGATAATATTTTTATATAGTACATATATCACCTTCTTTAAGTCAACAATTATATATCCTACCTATTTTTATTATATTATATGATAAAAGCATGACTTTTTCATTCTGTAATACGACAATAATGTGTATTTGGACAATACATAAGTTAGACAAATCTTATAAGTCTATCCCACTTGCACCAGTTTGTTGTATTGTACATCGTTATTTCCTTCGATTTTCTCTTTGGACTGGGTTGACAATAAATAATCACCCACAAATAACGATTTTTATATCAAATATATTTATTTTGTTATGTAAAATAGAAAATTTACTTTCATTATGGTAGGAATAGAATTCCTAGAGAATAGGAAATGGGAAGAATATGAGGTATCTTTTCACAGTCGTAATAGTAAATGTATTAGTTTTCGGATCGATTCGTTATAATCAAACTATCCATTTACACTGTAGGTACATAGTACATTACGCACCTTAAATATTTAATGTACATACACTGTTTACATGTAAAGTTGAATCTGAAGTTCTCGCGGTACGGTTTGTTCCCTCGGGACAAACCTAAAACTTGGCGTTATATTACGTTGTACGCTTATATATACATATACATCAAATATTATGTGTTTCATAATAATTTCAATAACTATTGTTATCTTGAGAGCAAAATCATTTTGTGGAGATACTATTAATATAATTAATAAGAATATACCCACTTTGTTTTCACCACTAATTTTTTGAAAATACCAACATGTTTAGGAGCCAATGGTCCCTTCATCAGGATACAACATAGACGGAAAATTTAAAAAAAAAAAAATTATATTTAGACACCCGCTTTGTCATCCAGGAAGGAGGTTTGTACCTCATTCAAGGATACTAGCAAGTTTTCCTATTTTCATAGCTCAAGCGTCTAGCTTAGTACGAAAATAGTTAGACTATTGATGTGACACGTGTTTCTATGCGCATCTGTATTTTTTTTTAATTGTGTTGCTCATGTTATTCTGTAACAATAATTGTTACCAATTTTAATTTGTTTGCTTGTTCGACACTTGCACTGTACACGCCTAATCGCTGTGCCAATTCGTACTTGATCGCATTGCATTAATTCATTGAATAAAGGTATGTATGTTGCTAAAGCAGACCGGAAACACTTGTAATTGGGATATTGGGCTGAGATTAAAAAAGTTATGTTATTGTTTTTTTTACGTGTTTTGTATCTGGTATTCTATTAGTGTCCAAGTAAAAGAAAAAAAATCTCGCGTTCCACGTGTGGAAAATATATAATTTAATATTTTTAACACCTCCCCGTCCTATAACTCCGGCCTGCGGATCGCACTTCCTGAGAAACCATCCTACTGCAATATTTTTAAGTGGGACTTACGTTCAAATGGCTCCGCAATCTTGTTAACACATCGACGCCCTACGTATCCTGTCGAATTTGCAAAAAATATTTTTATGTTTTACTTTCGTAAATCATCTATCCCATTTACTCTTATAAATGAAACTTTTCTTTTTAAACATAGCATGTATTAAAGTAAAATTAATCTTTTCTATTTAATAAATCCGAAAATATACATCGGATGGTTTAAGATACTGAAACGAACATCGTTTTTTTTCAGATTCGACAGTATGCGTAGGGACCGTAGATACATTAGAACCGTTCTGCTTTCCTGAATGAAAATATTATTTTTATATACTAGTTGCACATTATGAGACATAAAAATATGGAAGAATATTTCTGGTCTAATATGCCTGCGCTATCCTCCCTGAATAGATACTGTTAAGATACTTTAACTAAGGTACATTGTAAAATGTGTATACGATATACTGTGTACACTACACCTGAACTAATCTATTCACTTAGATGAAATATAAAATTTCTATTGATATTTCAAAAACTTCGTCAGTCAGAAATTGCGTTCTGAGAAATACTTTTAATTATAAGACAACATTTAATTACTTTGTTTACCTAAATAATATTCAAGATTCCCTAGAATTTGAAAGAATATTTATTTAAAAAATCTCTTATACCTATTATGATCAAGGTTTTGTATCAAACAACGAAATCATTATTGAGATGAATCAGAAATATTAGTACCTACCTGGTATATATATTTTATTATTCATGTATTTAGAAATTTAGACATATAAAGCAAATAATCTAAGTTCTTGGCATTATTTCATCTAAAAGAAGAACAAAAGCCTTAAATCAGAAAGACTATGGCTTATTTTATTAAAATACGTTTATATTTTTCCGACTGTTTCTAGAAAATCATACATTTGGCATATTGTGCTGTTTCTATATTTAACAGAGTGTTAGTTAAATTAGTATAATCTACTACCAGATTTTAGGTCTACCGGTTTCGAGACGTACCCGTACTACACCACTATGTTCACAACACTATAAACCACAACCATAGTATTGTTAACCTTTCACCAATATTTATCACACGCTTGTTAATCTTGTCAAAGACTAGCACTACAGAACGATCAGCGTCAACCAGGGAAGGTGAGTGAGGGGGGCGGGGTCTAAAGTGGATGTTACCAAATCTTTTGTGAAAGTTAAATTGAACAAAGTGCTGTATGGAAAATTAAAAAATATTAAAAAGTGTATAATAAATGTGTAATACTTATAAAATTCACTAAATTATAAATTAACATCACATAGAGAAAAAATCAAATCATATTTATAGAAGGTATTTGAATTATAATAGTCACAAAAACGTGTTGCAATGGAATCTAAGCTGTCACATTTGATACATTGCTTTCGTTTTGAAGTCTACCTTCGTTTAATAACCACTTTATTAGGTTCTATTTAAATAATTCTTTCACTTTTAACCCTTTAATTTCAGATGGCAATCGTGGCAATCGTCGTAATGAGAGTCCAATATTTTGCCAAAAATAAGTCAGAAATATTTTTAAAAAATTCAATCTTTGATGACGCATATCTCCTTAACTATTGATATAGGGTCATGGTTGTTTGAACATTTTCGACTCATAATCAAGGCAGGAAACCACCTGTAAAGTATTGCGGCCTAGCTCTGTTATATCCTGTACATTATTTAAAAATAAATAAATATGCTGTTTACGAAGGTCGCTTGATCGTATACAGAAAGGTTTTTATGTAACTTCATAATGTATTTCGAACATGAGTTTCATTTGTGATTAAGTAATAAGATTGTCTATTCTCAAGATGTCTCAGCTCCCCATTAGCCCCTGTACGTGTGTTCAGGTCGCAGCCGAAGAGGGCGGGATTCCTCGCTATCATCTCCCGCCAGTAGAATTAAGTTCGCCCTTGGGATTATTCCCAAGGTTGGAAGACTTAATTATTTTGTTCAACTTTAATTATGATTGTAATACAAAAGCAGCGAGATGTTTCCTCTTATTTCAAGAACACGTTTTTAACGCAGCGTTCCACTGGATTACAAAACAAATTTTGTCGTATATTGCAGGCGACGTGCAGGATTTTTAAAAGCTCTTAAATGATGTAAAATTGCATCCTCGTTATTGCATTCTTGAGATCCTTTTAAAAATATTTTTAATATCACATCTGACTTGTGTCGTAAATATTTAATGGATTTATTTTATTTTCAACGTTTATTTAGTTCCATATTGTAATATATGAACTAATAAATGATTTTACAATTGATTTTACATCAAAAAAATATTTTAGTATACAAACTAGTCACTTAAAGTTTTCCATAACAAACTTTTTGCACTAATTTTTAAATCCCTTTATCTTTACTATATTTTATATTATCTCTGGTTGGCTGTCGATGATTTTGAGCCTGTTGTAAACTATTTTGTGAAATATTTTTTTTATTTTCTTCCGTTGTATTATACCTATTATCATCATCATCACCTTCTTCATCCCCTTGTCCTAGTAGGGTCGGGGGCCCAAAGATTCGACAAGGTGCTTCCATATTCTCCTGTCTTGCGCTGCGTCCGCATGAGTCAACCAGTCTAGACCCATTCTTTTTCATATACATTTTTTTTTGTTTTCATATACACACCGGTATATGAATTTTCATTCATAAAATGGTATATACCTATTTTATGAATGAAAATCCTTTTTCGTTTCATTATATTATTAAAGTTAGTGTCCAAAAATTCATGCCAAATTTTAAATATATACAAAAATATTATATTTTATTCTCTGATTCACCGATTCTGGTTTAAATTCATTTTTGTTCGTCTATTGCATTCAATATAATACTTTTTTTTGCTATTTTATATCCTTTTTGTACGCAAGCAATTTTTATTTTATTTATATCATTATTTAAATCTTTACAATTAACACGTATTTGTACTATGCTTGTCTCATTAGAATAATCTATTTTGGGGTAGGCAAAGTTTGTGTAAAAAATATACGATCTGTTGCAAGCAAATATATGTAATTAAAAATTAGTAAAGAGCGATAGAAAAGTATGAATAAAAAGTGAATTGAAAAATACAGAATGTACGCTGATGGTTTTTGTAGCACATATTATGTGCAATTATTAGAATCTTTATTTAATTTAAGTCAAGTTTACATTTATATTTTTGTAACTTAAAAGCAATTTGCACATCTTAACATAGGAAGTGAACTTTTTATTTATTTTAGCAAATCGAAAGTGATGAGGTTCTAGAGAGACTAAACAATTACCAATTATGATTTATGGTAAATTAATAATAATTAGTATGAGTGAACATGTTTGTATATTTGGGAAGCATAGTGACTAGGGACAGCAACGTTCAGAAAGACAGTAGTTTATTAAGTTAAATTATAGAAGTCTCGACACGAAGCTATGAACATAGAACATTCAAAATTTGATAATGTGTGGATGTTCTTACGATGGAATTGGTTGGATTTTCTATAAATTATCTTAATTAATTGATCATCCCTCTGGGGACAAAATCCAGTAACTGTATTCTTAAAACATACCTACATACATAAAAAAATATTATTCAGATAGTATTTGTTTGATATCGCTATGTTTTAAACCTACTCAGTAGAAAACATTTTAATGTGAGTTGGCTTTCTTAGATTTAATCTAGACTACGTTTTTGTAATGGGAAATTTCGAACAAATTACGTAAATTAATAATGAATACATTATTTAATATATTTAACCCCATTACTTCAACTTAATATGAGATCTAAATAATTCATGTAAGATTGGTAAAAATATTTATTTAACATAAAACGCTTACCTTTTTAATTTGCATGTCGACCTATGTGGGTAACGGAATCCTTTGTCTCTTGTTCGCTATGGGTTAATAGAGTGATGATTGTTTGGTTTACATAGAAACTTGTTAACATTTCTCAAAAGATTAAAATTCTATGACTATATTATATTGGTATCAATTTGAACATACATTTATTTTTATCTCTCTGATTTCAGGTGTTTTGGAAAACGCCTATCTAAGAATATTCGAAAGATTGCTGGTCGCATCGCATCGCGCGTTCATGGAATCCATGTGATCACATCTCGATCCTTTGGGAATTTCCGATTGTTAAAGCTAAGCCCGAACTTAAGGCGCCTTAGTGACCCCTTTATGAACCAAATTTGTTTACTTAACCATTAGATGGCTCCGCTAGACGTGGTCATGACTATTACTCTTAATACCCTCGGGTAGTATCCAAGAAACTAGTATTTATACAACAATAGTCCGAATTCTGAAGGCAGTACTGTTCAAAATTGTTTAAATATATATATTTTGTTAAACAATTTTAATACAAAGTTAAAAAAGAACTATATAATATTGTTGTTCCAATACTGATTCGTATATTTACGTTTTTTTAAAGAAAATTTAGATTATTAATAATTAATATCAGACGTTATATACATTATTAAATTTTTTTTAAAACCTTAACCTGGCAGGTTGAAAGTATGAATTATATTACCAATATTTTTAATATGTAAAACATTAACTTTGTGGACAGGTATTTTAACAAAATGTTATTTAGTATATAACCACAAAAGTTAATTTTTTGTCTACCCATTTTTGGGGTACAAAAAAAGGTAATTTTTAGTGATTGTATACTATATATACTAACATAAATAACATGTATAAATTTTCATAATTTTTTAAGTATTTTTTTTAATTATGAATTGTTATAATCAAGATATTTCAAATATTTTTTGAAAAAGCGCCACTATTAATTTCGTTTTCAGTATACCAGAAATGTTCCTGGAAAATTATTTGTTGTGTTGAATATAGTTTCTTATGTTTTTAAATCGAAGATCATAAATGATATATATAAATTATTAAATTTATAAGAAATTATTTAATTCTTGATTTTTTTCAAACTTCAAAACACTTCAAACTCGCATTACAGGCAATAAAAAATTATAAAATATTAGAGATTTACTTGGGGTGGTAGACTTGTATTATCGCATGTCTAGGAAATCCAAGGTTAAGAATCCAAAAGTATTATGGTAATCCCGTCGATTGACATAGGACATGCTGAAAGCAACGCTCGGGTGGACAAAAATACTGGCTTTCCGCCTTACCAGCGAACACGCGCGCTCACTTAAGGAACCATTCAACCTTAATTTAAAATATCGCTCCAATAAACCTAGTGATAAACTCTGTTGGTAAATTATTCCTTTTCACCTGTTCTGCCTTACGCTTGCACGTACGTACATCGTTACACATTTAACAGAATACTAAAAGAACGCGAAGAAACTAATGTCCCGCAGAGACGAATACAAGCGCCACACCTTTTTCTCTTGGATCATTCAAGAACAAATTAAAAACTTAATAATTTACCTATTCTTATACCTATAACATGGCTTTTGCAGATCTCGACGTATTTTGTTGAAGTTTTAAGCAGTTTACTAACTCTGTTAGGGGTAAACTTGCAAGGTGACACGTTTCCCCTCTCACATACACGTACATGCACACACGTATATAAACTACATCATTTACATTTCTAAAATTAGGATTTCTTTTAATTGGCCAAGGGCTCTGTTATGTCACTGATTTGTATGAACATAAATGGCTGTAAGAAAACCTGTTAATAGGAAAATGAATCTCCACAATATCTTGAATAAAATTTAGGTTTTTACCTTCGCTACCAAAAACACATTTGTTAAGTATTGTTATACTTTGGTATACTAAATTTTGAATTATTAACATATCGGTTATATAAGTTTTAAGGGAACACACTATTAAAAATAGTATTATTAATAACGGACTTAAATTCCCAGCTTATGAAACTTTCGTACTCCTTGGAGAGATGCTTCCTGAATATCCCTGATTTATCTCCAAGCCGATAGGGCCTTATCCAGACCCTTGTTGCTCTCCGTAGAGCATCTGAAAATGTAATCTCGGCATATTTCACTTCGCTCGATTGCATAAGTTATTCACCGCTAATACGGGGTAAAACTGGTGCCCTGGGGGTAACTAGCTTCAGCAGGGGGGATGTAGTAAATAAAGCTACACGGGGTTATTCGGATATAACGCACGCACGCACTACAAGTAGCCCGCGAGCCGGCGAGAAATCAAAAGGTGCGGATCTAAATATCACAAGCGAAGATGATTATTTTTAAAACTATATATTTTTTGAGTTATGAATTACACCGCTCAACTCAGCATAATTGTGAAAACATTATAATACTACATTTTTTATTCAAATGTAAATAATCTATCTATGAAAAATGAACAAATTCGCTTGAAATGTAATGCTGACTGTAGCGTAGTCGATAGAGTAAAGAAAGATTCCTTGTATATATAGAATATATACGAGATAAATGTTGAAGGCAATGAATGAATGTTATAAGTAGAAAAGGTGAGACCGCGAAAGACCTAGCATGATCCTATAAACCAAACATTGGAGAACACCTTTATTAAATGTTTAAACAATCAAAGACTATAAAAGTTATATGCCAGGACCTAATGATGTATCGTTCTATCTTCTCTGACTATTTCTGCGGGATCACAACGTGATTTTTAGGTAGTTAGTTACTTAGAACTATGATTTTCCCCAAGTCTGGTTTCGCACGGATTCTCGATGCTACGAGAAAATACAATATTTCGAAAACCTGTGTTATCAACATCAACAACATACATATACCCTAGGTTAAAGGATGAACGCCGCGTATAATTATAAAACGCATGAGAGCCTTAAGGGGCAAGGGAAAATGCTGCAAAAAAAACGACTTTTTGTTTTTGTTTCTAGAATTCGGTGCACTGTTTGAAAGATTTCAATAGTGTATAATTCCTTCTGATTCTGCCATCTCTTGACAATATCTTCATTAGTGAAATTCTCGCCCAACACGTATTTTGGATCTGAATAATCATCTGAAAATTTGTCACCTGAATATGATTAAATATTTTTCCGTGAAACTTCCATTTTCCGAAATAAATTAATCATCTGAGCTTTGCATATCCAAATCTAGGTACCTACTTCCCACGTGATCAATAATAATGTTAATCGATACCTACGAGACGGTAGGTACCCATTATTCTGTACAAATTTGGAAATATCTTATTTCCTCTTCTTATTGACAGTAGTATGTATCAGAATAACCTTGCGTATCACATTTCAATGTCGACAATCATTAGTGATCTCCGTCTTTGGACCGCCAATCATCCAATATTGTTCATTGAATGTTATTCGATGATTGCAGCGATGCGATCCCTACTCTACCTAAGTACATAAACGTCATTCTGTATCGTACCTTTCTGTATCATGTGTTATATATGTTCATATATTTATTAATATCTTTAATTTATTGAAAAAATATAAAAGAACAATATTTTTATGTGTGTTTTAAGAACACAATACTGGGTTTCAATTCTAATGTTTTCTTAGAAGATATTATAAAAATATATACTGATCTATAAAATGAATTGAAAAATTGAAAATAATAATTTTCAGGCATATTCTAGTATATATGTTAATAATTCGGAAGAATATCACACATACGTACATTAAAAAGAATATTGCTTTATATTCCACCTTAAAAATACAGAAGTATCATTACAAGCTGCGAAATCTATGTATACTATGTCATGGGAAGGAGTAGGTATAGGTGTCTCATGAATAGTCCGTTCGAATATATGAAAGAAACTGATTTAGAACATATATAGGTACAACTTTAAAAAAAATGATAATATATTGATGTTTTTACGGTGGAATTGTTGAACATTGCAAATACAGGTACACCCCAATATTAATATACCTTTGTCTCTGTGGGAATTCTACAATTTATATTAATTAAATAAAAAAGACCCTAAAATCCTATGAAAATAGTTGAACAATTTATAAAAAAAAAAATTGTTTGTTTATGACGAGAGTCTAAAGCAAATGGTAACTACACATTATCGAAGTCTTTCAATTATAATTATAATTTATAATTATCTGAACTATTCTCGAAGAAACCATAATCACTGGAAACGTGGAAAAATCAGTCGACTGTTATCAATGTTTCGCGAACCAGCATCATTCAGTATATAAGGGATGACGGACCGACGCGCAGTTTACGGCCATTAAATATAACATTTTTATTTTCTGAGATTAAAAAATTTCGCTGCAATAGTACGTAGCGTTTAAAAAAGTTTAAGTGTTCTTCCTTTTTACCCGGCGACCGGAACAAATTGAATCGCCTGATGCGCTTCCAAATTCGCCTCATTAATAATTCACAGCGCGCCAATCCTGAACTGCAGCGGAGATTTGTCCGGACGTACCTGGTCCGCTTTCTGTTTGCGTTTAATTCGTGTTGCGTTACATACACCTTCGCTACTCCTGCTGCCCGGGCAGGACGTGACCATATTGCAAAGCGGAGTCAGCCCACGGTACCATCTCACAGGACATCCAGTCGCTTTGGCGAATCGTGTTTACCGGTTATTTCACCGCCTGAATGTGTTGACACACGGGCATCGGAAAACCAAATATCTGTTTAGTCATCAAGGGGTTATACCACCTGGAGGTATCAAAAATACATTCAATTTTTTTTTTAAATTGACATATCTATTGTACAAGAAATTAACTAGCTGTAACCCGTCAAAAATGACGGTACTTTTATACGTAGCTGTCGGTTCCTAAGGAATAAATATTAATTTATTTTATTTAAAAACAAATTTTGGAAAAAAAATTTGAAAAAAAAATTAGAAAATTGCGAAAAAATTATTTGTAAAAAAATAATTTTTGAAATAAAAAAATTTGGGAAAAAAATTTTGAAAAAAAAATTGGGAATTTTTTTTTATTTTTGTCAAATAATTTTCGAGAAAAAAATTTTTTGGAAAAATAATTCGAAAGAAAAAATTTTTGGGGAAAAAATTTTCAAAGAAATAATTTTTAGAAAAAAATTTTTGGAAAAAAAAAATCAATAAATAATAATTTACTATTAAGATGTAAAACAGTTTTTGCAATTAAGGTTTTAATTTTCAGCTACTCATCTGGTATCTTTGTATAAAACAATCATATTAAAAAGTCTGTTGCTATATGCCGTCTCGTTACCCGGAACGGGATGAAACACCGGGCTTCTTCGGGCTCTCCTACAAAGTTGTGTGTTCTAGAAACACTCGTGTTATTCCATTCACATGTGTACGGAATAGTTCCTCCGTTTGATTTTACCACCGAGTTTATCCACCCTCTATGGTACGAATAGTTAACGTATTCCGGATTCCTCCAAAACTTCCCGGAAACTCGTTGCCAGGTCGTTGCGAATTGGCTTCCTAGGAAGATGTTACCGGGAACATTATTTCTTTGCTGCTTTTGCATGTCAAATTCTATGCTTCCTTGCTGTCACCTATGGAGAATATTAAATATCTATGGAAATTTATAACATTTTATTTGGATTTTTAAAATATACATTCACATACAAAAGAACATCTTTTGTTACTCAATGTCTCCTAGCATGTAGCAAAAACTTGGTGAATATTCTTCTTTAAATTTTTAATTAAAAATACTGTGTAAATTTAAAGTGAAATGTCGATAGCTACATTTTCATTTTTTTTTCAATATTTCTGACTTATTTTCTGTATAACTTTGGACTATCATTGCAGTTACTCATATGGAATATTGAAAATTCACTCGCTTTTAAAGTCAAATAAAATGACGAAAACTTAAAAAAATATGTTTTCACATCGCCGCGTCGTTGGAACTTTATTTTCACAGTATTTAAATGATTCGTAAATCTTATGAATAAGTCAATGGATGAATCGATGGAAAAAAAGCTTATAAAAAATTTAAATATCTGTTTTAATAAAACAAGTATTTAATTATCAACGACCGAAGAGATGTCTTCTGCCGCGTCTCTTCAGTCGTTGAACGCCGCTACATTTATTTCCGTACAATATGCGTTTAACAAACACACTACGCGAATGATACGTTTGCTTTGCCGATTTTACGCTACGTAAAAGATGCGGCAAAAGATTCGCGCAGCGTGGCGCAGACCTTTAAGTTTAATATTTTTTACCTCATTTTAGACAAAAATTCTATTTTTTATTCAGAATTTTATGTCATTTTGTTTATGCACGTTTTCCTTAGAACAGGTTTTAAATGATAGATAGGTTTTAAAGTACACTATGTCCGCTTCCGGTCTTGAATGAGGTCCCTCCTCGGACGTTTCACCAGAACCGACATCTTCAGGAACCTTTGACAGTTTACAGGCATCTGACAAGCGGCACGACGTGTCATTCGATTTGCAGGGAAGACACGTACTTACGCACGTTGTCATGGCAATTCGGGATTTCGGGGACAAAATGAATCAATTATAATTTGGTACCTTTCCATACAAAAAAGTGTACCAAAATGCAAGTGAATCTATGAGAAAATGTTCCGACTTTCGCTAGAAATTCCGATCATTCGCCTTGATATTTAAACATAGAGAAAAATCAAAAGTACAATCGAAATTGATTCCCGCAAGGAATTTTCTTCAAATACAGAAAAGGAAAATTAACAAAGGAGGTCTTCTAGGGTCCCCTCTACAACTTTCACAATTATTCGGGCTTTTAAAGGATTTACAAAAGTAAGGCGCAAATTTATATAATAATTGCTTTCGCCCCCGGCTGCTAAGACAATTTGGGTTTTTGTTATTCTATTTCAATGTTCAGTGAGTACTTGTATTTAGTCGAGTTGTTTTTCCAACGATTCTGAATAAATTGTTTTTTTATGTTCTCCACAAAACCTTTTTCCTGGGGAGAATTTTGCGTCGAGGGTTTGGAAGTAGCCACCTTATTCTCTTCGCGTCCCTTATTCGTTCATCGGTTTTTGGTTTTCCCCACTTTATCTAGTGTAGCCCGGAAAAGCTCTGCAGTTGACCAACCAAACCATTTCTTAGGGTTTTTCAGTCATGACATGCAATATCTGATATTTTTCTAGATGTCCCTTTCTTTAATTTCAGACATATTGAAGTAGTTACTTATTTTTCTTGCTATTACATCTTCATTCATGTCTCCATCCAACACTTTTTAAACATTCTTCTATAGATTCACGTCTCAAATGCGTCTCGCCTTATTATTTTTTAAATATATATCCAGGCTTCAATTAGCAATTCAATACATTAAATAATACTGACAACATAAAAAATTTATTTATAATATTACATTTTTTTTACAAATTTTAACCTCATTTTATTTCTTGTTGCTATATAAAAGATGTTCTCTGTCTCCTTAACACTGAGGTTGATACATAATTATCCGCCATTTTTTTAAAAATCACATTGTACTCGTAATTCCGATGCTTTCTTTTATCTTACCGGCTGCGCCAGTTGTATTGTTTTGTTCTTTTAATTGTGAGGGTCCGATATTACCAATAAATCACCGGCATCATTTGACACGTTTAACAACCGAAATATGAAAGGAGTCATGCGACGCGGGCTCAAGCAATTCAGTTCGTGACGACAACAGTGCGATCAAGTGATTTGTGATATTACAATACACGATATTAGTAAGCGAGCAAACACAGTGTAACTACCAGGGATACCAGAGCAAGTGAATAAATAATAAACCGGGGTGAGAAGTTTCCACTTGCGAACATTGAACGGAGTTTATTAGAAGTGATCTAATCAATAGATATAGTGTTAATTAGTGCGAATCGAGGAATAGTTTAATAATCAATGTGTAAAATATTCGGAGGACATTTAGCGACTATAAAATTACAAACGATACTACAATTTAACTCGTGTTCAGTGACTGATAAATTAAACTTAATTTACTTTCATTGTTTTAATTTGCCTCTCAAAGCCACGTCCCGTGACAATATTAAGATATATTACTTATGAATGCTTAATAAAACTACACTATTATACCTATTAAAGACACAAAACATTAGTGTTACCACCATATTTCACAGTGGTACATTGATTTATATTTTTAAAATAATTTTTCTATATTTTTTGTCCTTTTTCATGTTTTGGTCTGTCAGGTAGTTTCTTAAATAGTTTTGGAATTATCTACAGTTTAGCCTGGTCTCATTAATTTTTATTTCTTGTTTTTTATTATTCTTCTAGTTCAGTTTGTAATGATGGTGTTTGTATTGGTAAGATTTTATACATTTTTAATACGTTGTCAGGCTGATCCTTACATTCTTATTTTTGTTTTTTATTTGCGAAAGATTTAATTATTCTTAATTGTTGCTATTTTATTTTGTCTAAATTATTTCGAAACGCTAGTCCATAACATGTGAGTATTTCCATAAGTTTTAATTTAGCAATTTTCCACCAATTGTGTCTGAAATTCGCATTCGTAATCTGTGGTTTAGAATTCATTTATCACATATTTAGCAGCCATCAACATTTAATCAAATCGGAGGTTCCTTAATTATTCATGGAAGGTTCAGGAACAATGAGAACATGCGCTGGAAGGTTTCAGAAGGATTCCTGAAAGCCTTGAGAGAAGGATGACCACAAATAGCTTAATTAATTATCTGTTAAGCTTTTCCTTTCGAGAGGATTTGAATAATAATAGCAATCCATGAGGCGTCGATTTTCAATAGGGTGGACATATGGAATCGGAAACATGATTAGAGTCTTGGCACTCATCGATCTAAATAAGGCCCAAAATCGTGAAAATTGAAGAAAATCAGTAGAAGCAGAAGAAAAGAAGTCTTGAGCTCAGTGACTAAGAAATTAGCAGCACAACTCAATACCATGCAGACGCGTGTAGTCGATACATTAAAGCATGCACTTACTATTGTACAATCACGCTGTTTTGTTGTTGAGGATGGACCACACTCTTCTGTCGTGACACACAACTCTCGCCCCATCCACATTCATGCTTCTTCAAGTGCTAGCTCGACGGTTGTCTTGGCTGGTTAATCTGATGACGCCAAAACTTCCGTGGTCGCCCTCACTCTTTTCCTGGCGCCGCGACGTCAACCCTTGCGTCATATATCTTTCTTACCATCCTTTTCACATTTATTTATTAAACATACCCAAACCACATAAGCAAACTTTTTTATTATATTCATTATGCTTAGGTCAGCTTAACATTCTTTCCTAATTTGTTTATTATTTATTCAATTATACGCCTAAGTGATCTCATTTCCTCTGTATTCAGTCTGCTTTCGTTGCTCCTCTGCCGGCTCCGGGTTTCATTATTTATTTATTTATTTCAATCGAGATCAGTTCGTTACCGTGAAAAGTCGGCTGTGAGCCGCAAAATGACGCCTGTCTGGCTGTGTGACTAGTCGCGAGGGAATCGGTTGTTGGATGGAATATTCTAATGAATGTTAAATACGTGTTACCCAGCGATAAAAAAGGTGTTCATTTACAAGTGTATATAATTTAAAGAATATCCTTAAGTTTAATTCGTTTTAAGCGACATTATACATTGAATAGTTAAATAGTTTTATTCTTTTGTCCAGACCTCGTATATCTATATGCAAATGTATCAGATATCTTTACGCTATACATATATCTTTAACACTTCTTTTTCTTCTTATCTATCTTATTTCCTATCCATTCCTTATTCCCCTTTTACCTTTAATTCTTTGACATTCATAGTTTTGTAACTTAAAACTTTCATTTTTTTTGTATAACTCATGTTAATACATAACATCTTAATTCAGCGGAAACTTGTAAGATGGTCTCTATACTATTCAATAATCATGTTTAATCTGATTTTTATAAGTAGGTACTGTTAGTCATCCATGAATAAATGAAATAAAATAAAATAACCATTAATTGATATCCAGTGTTTTTATTCATTCCTCCCGTAGACACGATACGTGACAATTTATATTTTTGGAAAAAAGCTAAACAAATAGAAATATCACGGGATATAAATTTATATTATATTTTCATTAATGTCGTAGAAATTCATGTTATTATTATTATTATTATAAATAAATAAAGCGTATTTCAATGTACCGACCATATACCGCCACCGGCTTTTCGTTCCAAAGGTTGCGGGTTCGATTCCCTGTAAGTTTTATTTAAACATATTCATCTAATTTCTAGTCATCGGCGTTGAATTACATGTCTGTTTATTAATCACGGAAGGTCCAAGAACGATGAAGGGTCTGGAAGGTTCCAAAAGGCTTCTCGGCAGCCCCGGGAGTAGGATGACCACAAACGGCGGCCAGAATCGTCCGTCTGGCTCTTCCATACGAGCGGTTATGATTAATAAGAGCCACCCACGAACCGCCGCCTCGTTCTGCGTAAATAAACAGCCCAGTTCCGCTTGCATTGCCCACTTTTTCTGGCAGAGTAAGCATAAATTGCGCCGTTAAACCCCTTTTACGCCACCCTTTATGGGACCCCGGATGTTTGCTGTGTGTTTTATCTTAATTAAATCCTTGTACTTTGCGCAAACATTACACGGTGTAATAATACTGCTTTAACACAACGTAAATATCAAATACCTACCCCCAAGTTTGGTAAAACTTTTGTGCGGATATTCCCTTGTGACATTTTATCAGTTAATGCGGTCAAGACGCTATCCGAGAAAACTTTGAGATAAATCACTTAAATGTTTGGTCGCCTCCAAATGGAAAAAATAGCTGTCTTATTAAATGAACTTACACGTATAGAGATAAAATATGAGATCTCCTAATATATTTCACAATATGTTCTATAACACCAATATAGTTATTTTACTCAACTCTAAAAAACGGCAACTCTGTTTTGACTTCGACGCCATCTAGCGTAGCGTAGCGTTTCGGTAGCGTTAGTGATGGTCATTATTACCTAGAGAATATATAATATACAGTACCTACTAGCTTCCCGTCAAAACTTACCTACTTTTACTATATATTTTTGATTTGAGTTTTCTTTGGTATCTTGCACACAAGATACCAAATACACCCTTTTTCGACCGACGTTTCGTATCCCATTATAGGGTTCATTATCAAGATTGATGTGTTGTTATGGTTGTTGTGGTTAAGTATTGACTTGTATTACAGTGTCTAAAGCAGAGTAAAATGTTGTCAGTATTGTGTTAAGAACTGGCTAGCAATTCCGTGTTGTAAGTATGGGGTCTTCTATTTATGTGTAATTTCAGTCGTGAGTTAAGACTGTGAAAATACGCCATCATTTTAGTAACGTAGTGACGGATACTGTTACATAGAGAATTATGATTTTTTTGCTTTTTATATTTCATCATTATTTGCGCCATCTGGCAGCGTTAACAACTGACATTGTTACATAGTAGATGTTGTATTTTGGTAATATTAATCTTCATATTTGTCAGTATTCCAAGTTGACATTATTTTTTTTCTTGCAGGTAAGATTTTGATGATTGACTTGGCCAAACGGATCGTTTTGAGGAAATTGATTAGTCATTTGTTCTACACTAATGATGAGCTTCTGCAACATTAAACGAATTGTGATTTTCTGCAACTTTACGCAAATGGTGAGTTTCTTCAACGCCTTGCATAATAATTAACAAACAAACATTGCAGCGATGTACACAAGACGTGTTTAATGTGCGCCTGCCACTTTAAAAGTGTATTTAAACTTTGCAGGCTGGCGGAGCGAAATGGTCGCACGCTTGACACACTCTTTCGAAATGTTCCATTTTGCTGCCGTAAAATCAAAACTCGCATGGGTCACTCTTGAATCAGCGCTGAACTGTGTCAAAAATCTAGTTGGTGTAGTGGCGAATACACGAAAACGATGTCACATTTTCGGCGATGGTATTCAAATAAAACTCCTCTCCTAAAAAAAGTATTATTTTATATCAAATAATTAACACGAGTAAAAAGGGATACACAAGAACTCGTTCGAATAATACCTTGACAAATCATTCGCATAAACTGCTCGTTCGGCCGCCCGCCGCGTCTTATACAGGGTTATTTGTGAAACATTAATAACCTCGCAAGACTATATTCCTGCCTTGATTATGAGTCGAAAATGTTCAAGCTGTTATGACCTAATAATATCAATAGTTATGGAGATATGCGACATCAAAGTTTGCATTTTTTAAAATATTTCTGACTTATTTTTTGTAAAACGTTGGACTATCATTACAGTAACTCATATCGATTACGAAAAATTCATTCGTTTCAATACAAGTTAAATAAAGTAATAAAAACCATAAAAAAATTCCAATTGTTTTTATTTTTTTATTTGACTTGTATTAAAGGGAATGAATTTTTCATATTCGATATAAGTTACTGTAATGATAGTCCAACGTTGTATAAAAAATAAGTCAGAAATATTGAAAAAAAAATGCAAACTTTGATGTCGCATATCTCCTTAACTATTGATATTAGGTCATAATAGCTTGAACATTTTCCATTCATAATCAAGGCAGGAATATAGTCCTGCGAGGTTATTAATGTTTTACAAATAACCCTGTATACTTGCGGCCGCGCGACGCCCGCGCTCCCAGGTTACAGACCACTATTTAAAGTGTTTATTTAAAGTAAAATCTGGGCGTTTGCAGACTATTCTCAATAATGGTAGATTGGTGGAAAACGTTCCGGAGTATTCAAGGCGGTTCTGGATCGTTCTCGACTTTTCAAAATTGGTCTGGAATATTCGATATTTTTGGCATCGCTCACTTTACTTACTTGCTTACCATCACGCCATTTCCCCGTGGGAGTAGACAGAGAAGATAGAGCGCTACACCCTTCTGTCCTGACAAACAACTATCGCCTCATCAACAGTACATTACATCTTCGCGTGCAAGCCCGACGATTGTAGAGCCTCTTAACAAGAACGTCTTCCGGTAGGTATCTGGTTAATATGGTCATGCCGCATCTTCCGCGTTCGCCCTCTCTTTCTGGCACCATCAACACTTGCTTCATATATGTATGTATCTTTCTTACCACTCTTCATGTCTTATAAATAATATCTTCACTATTTACTCCATCAAAAATGGATTTGCCACACAAACGTCGTAATATTCATATTTAAATCAACAATAAATATACACACACGACACTGAGAAAAACTACTTTATTTTATTTTTACTTTATTATTGTTTAATTTATTTTTCATCCCGTAAATAAAAGATCCTAATCTGTATAAAAGTAAATTTATTGCTGTTAATGTAAATATGTAGATTGTTTTCACAAAATATTTTTTTTATATATAAAGTGTTCGATAGAAGAGGGAATGTTAAGAAAAATATCGAGGGGTGAGTGACTGCGGGGAATAGGGTGAACGCAATAGATTCTAATAGAAATATGTCTTCCGAGGCAAAACTACCGGTACATAATGGAGTTCCAGCACCAACACTGATGTGTGGAAGTGAAGCCTGGAGCTGGCAGAAGAGGAACGAAAGCAGTGGAGATGAGATCCCTTAGACCTATGTGTGACAAATCCATTTATGATAGAGTAATAAAGTATGAAGATATTAGTAATGAATGTAAACATAATAGAATTAGAAAATGGTCGCTCAGAGAGAGCGACCGCGGAAGACGTGGCATGACCAGATCAACCGGATACTGGAAGATGCTCCCGTTAGAAGCCTCAACAACCGGCGAGCTTGCCTGCGAAGATGTATGAATGTGGATAAGGCGAGAGTTGTATGTCAGTACAGAAGAGTGTGGCGCTCTATCCTCTCTGCCTACCCCCACGGGGAAACGGCGTGATGCTAAGTAAGTAAGTAAGTAGTCCAAGTTTATGCCTTCTTTACGCCCCTGGGTTATGATCACCATAAATAGAATTTGATCGTATGAAAACTTTTATGCGTTATTTTCGCGGCTGCTGTATAATAATGTACTATGAATTGGGCCATTATGCCGTGTCATTTTTGTCATAACCGACATTTAGGAGCACCTACATTACAGTCTGATGCCGTTGAATCACACGAATGTTTCTATTTCGTATCTGAAAAATATTTACTTGAACAAAATATTCTTCCGTTATCACATAGGCCCTGTTGATGAGAAACCAAGCGCGGCAGTGTCCCATTAAACAGATAATTCACTATAATTATGTTCTCGGTTGATATGCGTTCGAGCGTATTCTAACGAGATGCTAGATAGAATCCAGATTAATTGCGCACGATTAAAATCTCTCTATCTGTATATATCTATATATCTATGACACGCTGGAACACCCTACAACACTCCAGAAACAACTAGGACAATCTCGAAAACATTAAAAAAGTCCAGGAAATATTATGAATTTATAGAATAGTCTCGAAGATTCGAAAAACCAACATGTTTTCTATAAAAGGTGAAGCCGGAGCCGCGCGGTGCAGTTTATTGTTTTGACATTTGACGTGTGACATAGATATCCAACGGCGATTCAGTGTGCGTCCAGTGACAATAAATTAAGCGGAGTACCTAACTAGCGTTTGAAAATAAATTTAACCACTTGCGTGCGTATCAACGTTAATTCTCTACGAACCTGTGTGGGAATATTCTAGTAAGCGATATTAAAGTATGACGAGTGATAAATTGCGAAATAGTGTGAATTACTCGTGTCCAGTGACATTTTAGTAAATTAATTAAAACTTTAAATAGTGCATTTGCCTTCCAAAACCACGTCCCTTTTAACATTAGATTGTGCTTTTCAACATTTCATATTAAACTAATTGGTATTTTCTTTCGGAAATCACAATAAACAAATGCCAAGAGCTTTTTGTCAAATACATGACATTAATTGTGATTATAGGTCTGTTATTATTTTCGCCCGCACAAAGCTCTTCGAAAGGGTCTTTTATTTGTATGACCGACGAGCAGCGAAGTGAGTTCTGTGCATTTGTATTGTGATATTTTTAATTGGATTTCCGAGAGCGTCGGCGTCGGGGCGCCCACCGGCGCCGGGCCCGGCCGCCGCTAATTAAATCTCAGTGAGACAATCTCCGCGAGCTTAATGTTTTAAAATTGTGTTTTCAAAAGAGGGTAGCTAAATGCACACGCGTATTTTATTTCAACTCAGAAAGTATTGTCCCATTTTAAGTCGATACTACCTGATAATGTACCCTTTAAAGGCATCTATTGCCTGCCCAACATAAATTGGCGTGCGGCGAATTTGGAACTAAAACCCGCAACGCCCGCTCCCGGCGGTAACCCCTCGCCCTGTCATTCAGATCATTCTCGTCTTTGATCGCGAGCTGTGTCATCTTGATTACTAATACGCACTGAATTATTACGTCCAAAACATCCAAAACAGTCCGGGATGGTGCAAGAACAATTGCCAATGATGTATTAAAGTTTTGCGAAGCTGAAAAAGCAAATAATGGACCGATATTACCGTTTGACAGTTTGACAGATTGAGCGGCCGCCGCGGAGCGCGTTTTTACCCGACCAAATTTCTATTGAAGGCTCTGACACTGGTCACCGGACATTCAGTACATTATGTATTGTGTAATAAATTTACACCCTGGCAACTTCTGTTACGCGACAGTGACGCCCTCTTCGCACGCCAAGTTATAGTGGTACGTCTATAAGAACTTCACGAATCTTTCAGTAACTACTCCCCATACTACCAGACGCTATTACAGGACTGTAATATAATTCTCTTTGTTACAATATCTATCAGTAACGCTACTGTATGGCCCATATGATGAGATATAAATATCAAAAATTAAGCATAATTTTCTATGTAACACTAACGTTACCAAGACGCTACGCTACAATAAATAGTGATGTTCTCACAGGCTCGCGGCCGAAATATATCGTTAAAGTACGTCAGTTTTTTATTTTAGGGTAGCAATTACTTTACACTATTCTCTGGGTAACAATGTCCGTCACTAATGCCAGCAAGATGTTACGCCACGCTAGATGGTGCTATTTAACATTTTTTATTTAACATTACTCTATGTCGAGGTGCATTTTTCGTGTACTTGCATATTTACCTAAAATATTGTCATAAAAAGAATGATATATTAAAACAAAATTTTATAGAAGATTGTGTATACAAGGGTTTTGATTTATATACCTATATATATAGTTCTAACATGCGTACGTAATTTTGACGGGTTATAGCTAGTTGTTTAATAAAAGACCGGTCATTGTACTGTTCTCTCCTTCCGTTCGTTACTACACGAATACACCGATCCTGTTTGTTGCTGTTTATTCCGCGCTATACGTGCAAATATTGCATTTTATTGATCATTTCATAGTTACATTAAACGCACACAATCATCATTTATGATAGATTTGACGATTTTTTTATTATCACTTATTTTCTCTGTTTGCGTTTATCTCCACATTGTTATTTTGAAAAGCTGTAAAAGGTCCAAAGCCAGATTCTGCTTTCACTGCCGTGCGATGCCGGTGCGCAAGTAGCGGCACGAAAGTTAACTACCCCCACAGACCTCTAATGTGCCCTTAGAACTGTTTATAATGTATCATCATGGGTTTCCCACGGAGGGATCCAAATGATACGCTTGTTAACTTGTTGGTGTCGTTGTCATGATTCTCGAATCCCAATCAGCTGGTGGGTGACTCGAGCACCACACCAGGACATCAGCAAGTTAGCCCTATTTTCTTAGTAAAAGCATTCAGCGTTCCGTGTTCGCATCTATATTTAACAAGAAAAACAATTCAATTTTTATCTAGAACGAAATCACTGCTTTAGCTGGATCACTATTCGGTAATTCCCATTAATTTTTGGTTTGATTGAAAGTTACACTCATGCTTTTCTCGTCGTTGTCTATGGCACGGATTCACCGTTCGCTATCTTTCCGTCCGGATATCTGACTTCGCTTGTCAAAACAACACTGAATTGTCAACGCGGCCGCGATGCTATTTATAAGTACTCAGTTTCTCGAATATAGTAAATATTTGAGTATTCGACCGGCTTTCGGATCTTTATAAAATATTCTAAAACGTCCAGACTGTTCGAAAACCTTCAATTATGTACAGTTCTACTCGATTCTAGAATCTCGTGATGTATAATACTGAGGTATAAAGCTTTCGTCGCTTGTCTTGTCTTAACCTTATAATTTCACGTCTAAAATTAATTAATTATTTAAGTCTAATTTTCGCTTGTAAAGTAATGTCTGTATTTCTAAATTAGTACTTATGTAGCCTACGCTCGAACTACCCGACGTTTGTGATTTGTAAAAGAAATGTCTGTTAGTGGGGGTTTTTTATTTTACTGTACGTCACGTCACACAAGAGACCCGCCCCATTTACCCATTTAAGGGTAGTGCCCATGTAACCTGCGTTAAAAAGAGGACGTTGTGTGGAAAGTAAGGTGGAGGGGAACTGTTGGGGGATTCTTAAATATTACCCTGATTCTCAATAATTTTTATTATATTTCTTATCTCCATTAAATCGGTATGAAAATCATACTGATTTGCTTCTGGCATTACAGCTTTTTTAATTGAGTTAATTCAAATTAGAGACATTATATTTATTAATATATGTACATCGTTATTTATCATTTTTATATTAGATTTTTAAAATCGACTCATTCTTTCTTTATTTTTAATTCTTTCAGGCATCTCAAAATATTCTATACATTAAACTTTTCTGTAACTCGTTTTTATTTTCTCTGTGGTTATCTTATTCTTTTAACATTTCTAGTTTCACACTTACGTACACTTTTGTTGAAGACAATCTTATCTACAAAATATTTTGGCGACCGTTTATTAAAAATTTTAAATATAAAAATGAGCACATTGCACAGCAGTTGCACACAGCGATTTTACCCGCAAACCGTATAATTTTTAAAACATATATTTAGTAGGTGCATATTTATTATATTCCATAAATTTAATTAAATATGCTTAGGCCTGGTTCCATTGAATATTCTTTTCCCACCGTCCAACAAAAATATTCAGTCCTCCGTCACTTGGTTTGACAATATCACATGACATCTGTTTGGGGTGAGGATCTCGTAGTGCTGACATCAGAAAAATGGCTATACTAGAGTGGTTGCCGAGAATGGGTGAAGACACAGAGAATCGGTGATTCTTTAGGGAGGATATAATGATGATGATGAAATTAAAGACTGTTATGTAATTCATACATAAAATTTTTTATTCGCTTAATTGATGAATCCTTAGAGACCCTTAAAAAATCTCTTATTTTTTACATGTACTTTACGAAATTGAAATACAAAAATCAAATAATTCAAATGACTTCAAAGCTCTGCTACCTGGAGTTAATGAAATTATCGTTTTGAATTTTAATCTCAATGAGTTTTCAAGGAATCGGAAAATTTTCAATTACGATTTTATCTTCGTCTTGCTCCGCCAATATAGCTCAATACCAAGATATATTTTTTATAAAGCAAAAGTAAATGCCTACAATATTTTATATAATATTTTATAAAGAAAATTAATTATAATTTTTATATATATTTTTTAATCAAAAATACTCAAAGTTTAGAAAAAGAAATATTTTCATCGAGTAATTTTTAGATAGGTAACTTATCATGTAGATTATTATTATTGCTACATAAATTTATAACAAGAAAAAATTTCTTTAAAGAGAGCTTTGTAAATAATAAAATAAACTTTTTTTTCAAAATAAAAGAAATTCGAGGCTTCTAATGGATTTATTAACGACTTTATAAATTCATTTAGGGTGTGATCTGTGATCAAATATATTTGTTATATATAAATATACGGACTTTATGCCTTCCGTTGCTGTAAATACACAAGAGTATAATTGCATCAAAATATTTATTATCATTCGAGACTATATCAACAAAAAATAGTATTGTCTCGAAATATCACACATTGTGGATTATGAAAAATCAAGATTGTTTTTTCTGTCTTCAAATTTTGTACAGTTCGTTTAGAATTGTGATATTTTTTGACCAGGTGGTTGGTTAATGATGATTCCAATATTCCTGCATTATTAACTCAAAAATGAAAAATTTTGACCTATCAAAGTCTAGTCTAAGAGGGTGTAACCTGAACACACAAAAATTTGTAGTATTGTACTTTACTTGTGTTGAAAAAAATGAACAAATGGAAAAAAAAAGTATAAACGTCTTAACCTTATTGAACAACCATTGTATGGGAGGTACAAAACCAAAGGGAGCAATATCACACTGAGGCGATTCTGAGGTAAATAAAAAAAATTTACGTGTATAAATAAATATTTAATTTATAAATATGTATATTTCTGTGCTGTTGCTACTAACTAGTGGACATTGCTGCTTTTACTATTTACATAATTAGATATAGCTGTTTTTGCTATAATGTTTCAGTCTGAAATCGTCATCAACTCTAGCTTTAGTATGAAGCAGCCATTTTGTCACATTCTTGGGGGTGTTTTTTTGTGCTGGATATTGCTGCCTATGCTTTTACACTACGAGAATATTACTGTATTTTCAGAATATTAGTAAACTTAGTAAAAACCACTACCAAATTTACGGTCTACCGGTTTCGAGAAGAACCCGTCTCTTCGTCAGGACCAACACTACACTACTACATTCAGGGATCTAATTCAGTAGTTCAATGGTTCATAATCAGTGCATGCTTGTCTCTGACAAGATTAACACGCATGTGAACAATAGTGGTGATAGTTTGACAATACTATGTTTGGGGTGTAAAGTGTTGTGAATGTAGTAGTGTAGTGTTGGTCCTGACGATGAGACGGGTACTACGGGGAGTCTCGAAACCAGTAGACCGTAAATCTGGTAGTGGTTTTTACTAAGTTTACTAACATTCTGTTATTATTTCTAACCACAAAGTTAATATTTTAAATATTAATAATACTGTATTTTCTTTTAATAGTGATTTAATTTTGAAAGGGACAGAGCTGTATTTCCTAATTAATCTCGAATTTAGTACATTCTTAAATTAGTAATCCTCGGTGACTAAATTCAAAACATTATTTTTGATTTTTTAGATAATGGTGCGTTTGCTTTTACACCCCTTACATAAATACGTGTTTAAGATGTAATTTATTTTTGAGGAAATAATTGAGCCAATATCAATGCCAATCTAGTTAAGTGTCCTGAAAGGATATATATATTTTGACCACGCAATTTTTACGATCAGCTCCCGCTGAAACGTGTTAAGGTGGCCGGCGTGGGAGAAAGCGTCGTCTTAGATTTACTATATCCGCTCATGCCGGTAGTAATTTACGCTACTTAAGCTGCTCTGCACTTCGTGATTTGTTGGCGGCACGTGTACCACAAATTACATTAAGATTATACAAATTAGAGCTTAATATTTTTATAATCTCTCTATTCTAAGACTAGCCTCGCGTGTGCGACTTAAGGGCTGCGGCGGATAATTGGACGTAGTTATGCTGAAAGCGTCCAACCTAAAAAACTAGCAATTGAGAAAATGGCTTCTAAAAATTTGAATTTAAAAAAAACTAATACGTCAATATTTAATTCATTATTTCATATTTTTGCAGAGATATTTCTATATAAATATTATAGATATATATTTTTTTTTATATAATTGGAGGAAAAAAATATTTACTTAGATATGTCGCCTTTTTTATTTATTTAAACGGTGTGAAATAACCTTTTACGTACAGTTGTAGTTTCATAATAATATTTTGGACACAATATTAAGAATAAATAGTTTATAATAGGATTTTAACAGTAACAGGAAATAAATATATTTTATTTATAGGGACATTATTTGAGAAATTTTGACATAATTTATGCAAGATTACTTTTTTACTCTTCGGTAATATTTTCTAAGATATTAGTTAAAGCAATTTTGTAACAGATTGTAGATTTTACGTTAAAAATGTCTACATTTTTGTACATATTTCCATTTCTCAGAATTCTACAGACCGAGGCATTATTATTTATTTATTTTTTATTTATTTATTTAATTAATAATATATATATAAAAAATTACAATCAAACATAAAAAAAATACAATCAATATTTTTTTGTGTGTGGTGAGGGATAACCACTTACAATCATAGGTAAAAGTAGTGTAATCTAATTAAATAACAATGAGAAAGAAAGAAAAAAAAAATGTAATATATCACAATCTTAATTAATAATACAATATACAGGGTTATTTGTAAAACATTTATATCCTCGCAGGACTATATTCCTGCCTTGATTATGAGTCGAAAATGTTCAAGCTATTATGACCTAATATCAATAGTTAAGGAGATATGCGACATCAACGTTTGCATTTTTTTTTTCAGTATTTCTGACTTATTTTTTGTAAATCATTGGACTATCATTACAGTAACTTATATCGAATATGAAAAATTCGTTCCCTTTAATACAAGTCAGATAAAAAAATAAAAACCTTCGAATATTTTCAGTGTTTTTATCATTTTATTTAACTTGTATTGAAACGAATGAATTTTTCGTAATCGATATGAGTTACTGTACTGATAGTCCGACGTTTTACAAAAAATAAGTCGGAAATATTGAGAAAAAAAATGCAAACTTTGATGTCGCATATCTCCTTAACCATTGATATTAGGTCACAATAGCTCGAACATTTTCGACTCATAATCAAGGGAGGAATATAGCCCTGCGAGGTTATTAATGTTTTACAAATAACCCTGTATAGAATAAGCAGTGAAATAAACAATAATACCTATAGAATAAGTAGTCAAACGAGAACAAACTCGATCACAAAGTCAATTCTACAATAAATGAGAACCCATTCGGGTTCACTGGGGGAATATACACACAGGGCGCAACCGCAAAACATTCACCATCAAGCAAAATAAATCGAACAAATCAAGTAATTATAATATTCAGTATTGGTAACTTTATTATTTCAATAAAACGTTGTGGGCACTCTGGTGTATCTATTGGATACATGTATATTGAAAAGGCTTAGTAGAGCAGAGCTGTCAATCATATTGTTTAAAATTTTAAAGAGAAAAATTAAATCAGATGTTTTTCGTTTGATTGATGGAGTTTTGTAATGATATATCTGTATTTTGACTAGAGTTTTGAAGGAATATTATTTTTATATGTAGGTATTTGACATTAATCTGAATCATTAATATGTACGCTGTAATACGCCTGAATGTTTTTTCAATATTTAACTTTTTAAACCAGTTTTTATATATTCAGAATATTTTGAGTATATTCAAATTTTTCAAGAACACAATACTGAATTTTTATCCACAGAAGGAAACTTCATTTTCCCTCTTTTCGTAAATTTATTTTCATCTTCATTTGCTTCTGTTATAAAATGTTGTCAATGTTGTAATATTGCCAAAATACTCTGAATTCTTTTTTTTATTGTGATTTAATGTCACAAAATCTTATCTATCAGTGTCATTAACGATCTAATGATAATTTGTATGTTAGAAAAATTCTCTCGTAAAATACGCACCTTTCTAGAGTTACTCGTATATATATATCTGGAAAATACGTAGTTTTCAACATTTATGTAAAACTGTTAAACACATTATGAAAATTCGACTCACGCTTCATATTTTTTCACATATCAATATCTTAATGTCGAACCCTGACGCGTATTACTGAAAACCTTTTCAAAATCCGCGTCAATATTGGTACAGTCGTTCTCGAATGAATTGATGTTACTCTTTATATGTTTTAAAATTTCCCTTGACTGAGTAATGTAAAATCCTTTCTTAATTTGCAATTCTCTTGTAGATATCCCTTTTGTTCATTCTTTTAATTTTATTTTTTTAATTTTTCTCTTTGATTTACGCTTTTAATTTGCCTTTCTTTGCCCTGGGGTTCTACCTTCTTTTAATTATTAATTTGCACTCTACTTAACACCTGGCATTATTTGATGATGTTTTTCATAAAACATATCATATTCTGTGAATATTAATAACATGTTGTAAATTTTATGCTTCAATTATTTCATCTGAAAACTGGGAGGAAATTGAAATATTAAATTGAATTTTTGACAATCTCCTTTAAAATATACGAATTAGATGCTATTTTCATGTATATATATATTTTTTTATTTAATATAAGATACAAAAACAATGAAGAGAATCTCTTGAGTCTGATAAGGGAGCCTCAGTTCTTATTTTGTGTACAGGTACAAACGTGAATCATTTAATAATACGGGTGGTAATGGAAGATATTAGATAATGTATAGGTATATTGAAGAATTTTGAAAAAAAGCTATAAGTTTAAATGATTTATGAATTAAAGTTGGATTTAAAGAAGGTTTTATTTTTTTAATTTGTTCAGAAAGTTATTGTAGTAGTTAGTAGTGTAGGAGTAGCTTGTTGGTCTTGTGGTTAGGACACTGGCCTCGTGATCCAAAGGTTGCGGGTTCGATCCTCACTCCAGACTAGCAAGTTAGTCCTATTTTCATAGTACAAGCGCTTAGCTTAGTTTGAAAATAGTAAGAATATTGATGTGACACGTATTCCGTGTTCACATCTCTATTTTTTTAAAAAAAAAAAAAAAAAAAAAAAAGTGGCTTTATAAATATAGTGGTTTAAAATAAATTTATAAACATATTTCTATATAAGTCAAGTAAACAAACTTTTCAATTAGTCTTTTGTAAGAAATTAGAAAATGGGAACACCGTTTGATAGCTATCCCATAGGTAAGTATATATTCTTACAAACATATACCTGTATTTAAATAGATGAGATACTTATATTTAAATGTTCATGCTTTGTTACACATTTATTCTTTATATTGTATTTTTTACATTCTATTAACCTTTTCATGCCTCTTCGTACTCATTGATTCACTTTAAAAAAAAATCTTACATACATTATACATCGGAACTTTTCTGGGGACAGTTAAACGAGTATAAAAAAATGTAATATATAATTATACTATAACGTGTATCTATTTTATTTTCAATAAAAAAAATTATTTATGTAATACAATCGTTAAAATATTACACTTTTTCAGAGGGTTATGAGTTTGAAAATGATTATCTGGAAAGTTGTGCCAGTTTACCTTTTGATAACTGCTTGTAAACATATGTTTGTATATTCTGGAAGCATTTAATCAAAAGCATATCAATTTTAAAATCCTCTCTCTGATAATTAAATAAGTTTCTCATACGTTTAACTTGATTTTCATTAATTGGATAGCCATATGCCGCGGAAGCCCTATTAATTCGGAATGTCCAGATAAATGAAACAGTGGCAAGTCTCAAAAAGAAAATAGTATTTAGCTGTAAATATACTAAACCATAAAAAAACTTTCCACGGCTCCTTTGACGATTATGTTCATTGACCTATTTCCGTTGCATTTTTTCATTGCTGGATGGGTAAGGGGAAGCGAATATTTCATAATCCTGCCCGACTGTGAACAACACTGATAAAAAGGTGCACTGGACTGAGCGGAGCTAAAAGGAAGATTATCACAATAATCCTCTTATTTTCTTTAACAAATTCGGCTTAAACTTATTTATTGCAAAAAATTTACATAATCGTAATTAAAAAATTGTATTTTATATTATTGATTTGTATATTTTTGTAAAAAAAACATATAAAAAGCACGCGATTTTGGAAAAAAGTTTTCAATCCTTGATTATATTTATTATTATATTATACTGTATATTTAGCCGAACTATGTCTGCCATAACGCGGCTTTATATTTATTACCATAATATTTATTTAAAACTTTAATAACTTTTTGTATTTTAAGTACTTTTAAATATCTTTTACACGACATTCTACACAGCATAGAGATTACCTACACATTTCAAAGTTGACATTTTTGAAGATCAAGACAGGGATTCTTTACAAAATATTATTTTTATGTTTGCATATAAAAAGTTTTCATTGTATGTAGAACGTATTTATTTTTATTTTTTTCTCCAGCTTCAACTTTTCAACACTTCAAGGCAACTTTTTAACGCTTCAACAGGCCAAGAGGCCCAATTACAGAAGCGAAACGCATGACAAAACACCCAGGCTTGAACAAATCACATAGATTAATTATGACATCACCGGGAACCGAACCTGGAACTGGTGATGGTATTTTAACTGGTGACACACTAACCATTATTTGAGATTTGTATCTGATAGCGTCGATGATTGGCAACTGAATTTTTGCAGTTCGATGGGCAACCATCGCTATTATACAATAATTATATCTTGGTTATCAATCATTGATACCGGTACCGAAAATAACTGGTTAAAATAACGGTTTAACCGTCACTACCCGGAACCCTCGGTGTGAGAAGCCAGTGTCATACCCACTGGGCTGCTGTTAATTTTTTCAATTGGTTGAGCAACTTTGTAGATTGACATCTTAAAAATGAATTATATTATTTGTTTTAATCTACTTATATTTGATTAATTACACCTATATGTTTCGGAAAAAAACTTTCCATCGCATCGTCAGGATGTTTCATATATGTCAAAATATGAAAATGAATGATGTATTTTGTTTTAGTTTTCTAAATTATTTAAAAAATATATTTTAAATATTATTGCTGATGTTCTTGATTACACACAATTATTTGAAAAAAATTTAGAATTGGACTAGTAGTTAAATTAAATTGATTATTAATAATATTTTGTGTACTTTTACATGTTTCTAATGATTCTAAATTATTCTAAAAATTATTTATATGTAAAATAGAAAGTTCTACAACTTTATCAAAACCGTGATTATTTTCTAATAAATGGTTTGAAAATTCATAAAAACCATAATCATTCAGACATCTCAAATGCTCTTTGACTCTTATATTAAAATTACGGCCGGTTTTTCCAATATAAAACGACGACGATGGAAAAGTTTTTCCGAAGCATGTAGGTGTAATTAATCAAATATATGTAGATTAAAATAAATAATAAAATTATTTTTTACTGTTAATTATAAATAAGTTAAATAATAAAAGTTTAAATGGTTATTTAATTATTATTTTAAATTATATTATTACTTTTTGCCCATTGTATTACCTACCTGCATAACTTTACTAAATGTTATGGATTTTTTAATCAAAGCAAGACTCGTCTTAAAATACTGCGAATAATCCAGGGGTGCAGCCAAACCTTTGCCTTTGTTTTTTCATTCCTCGGATTCATATTTTCTTGATACTCACTCATATATGGCCTCATTTTTTTCCCATTACCGTTCCAGGAACTTCCATTACAAACCATCGCAGGCAGTACTGAGGATAGGGAAAGGAGTTACATAACGATAAAGAAATGACTTTTTTGTTACTTTTTGTATACTTACTTTAAACTGCGCAGGTGTAGTAGGTACCGAGTGGTAGTTTTCCGTGCCAAGTATGCAAATTATGGGAATTATGCTAATCATTGGAGAAACGGGAGCTTCGCTTTTATTTTGTGGAGTAATATTAGTTGGAGAGCGTTTAAGGTTCAATATGCTCATAACAGAGGTTTCATTTGCAGGTAAATATTAGATGTTCAAAACTTTTCGCTTTATAGTTTCTTTTGATATTATAAAATCGAGGAATTATAAGTAGAAAAGTTGTATACCCTAGAAGTATATTTGATAGGAACGAAAAGACTGGGAAAGATAATTAAAGGAATGTAAAGAATAATACGGGTCATTGAATGCAAAACACATATTGTCACAGATATGTGGCGGTGGCGGTGGGATCCGCAATGAAACACATTAAATCAAATTAACTTATATTTATAAACAGAGTTAACAGTTAACACTTTTTTTCGTGGAATTTTGCGCTAATCGTCATTCATCATTGTCTCTGGAACACCGTATTTCACGTGGTTTTTATCGAACTGATTCACGGCTTAAGCATTCAGCACGCAGGTAGGTGCTCTGATACTTTATTCGATGCCACGGATCGCACGCTGCTTGTTTCCCTTTCTGTGTCTTCACTTCTATGAATACGCCAAATGACAAAATAAGACTATTGCGCCGTACCAAAAATTTCTACAAAATGTTCTCTTCTAGATCTTTCTGGTATGCCCTCGGGTATTCTATGGATTTTCAGTTGTTTCCAAATTACTTTACACGTTCTAAACTGATTCAAACCGCTCAGAAATCCTATATAATGTGCAGTTCAAAACGAATTTAAAATCTCGTGACACAATTTGTAGTTTGACTAATAAAAATACATAAAAATCTCCAATGTTATTTTTTTCAGTTATAGCTTCTGTATAAAAGTATGTTTTATACTTTTTTTATCAGTTTTTAGTCATTTTGAAACGAGATGGCGGATCATGCTAACATATGAACTTAGGAGACGATTTGTCACATCTATTTTCCACGAAAATTTTATGGAAATTGAACTAAAATTATTGGACATGATGGGATGTGCGAAACAATGTTATCTCTACTTGAGTTTAATAATAATTTTATATTTTACTACTCAAGTTTCGAAAGAATCAGAAGCTCTCTTCGACAGGTGAATTATTAATTTGACTACTACTACTTTGTATTGACAAAATGAGCCGGAGCTACTTGTGTAATGGTGGTTTTAACGGGAATATTGAGAGAAGAGCTAAGGAATGTAATATTGTTACGCATATTAATACCCAACTTCAAATTTCTAGAATTATTCATTTTATTTACTTTACGTGACGGTTTGAACGGAAAATTTTAATGAGTGATGGTTCCATGATGTGGTTTGCGAATTCAATTCAGAATCAGAATCTTCTCCTGTCGATGAATGATACACTCAAAACTGGGTTAGTAAAATATAAAAATATAATATAACTCAAGTAGAGATAACATAGTTTACTAACTAAATTAACTAACTAACCATCACGCCGTTTCCCCGAAGAGGTAGGCAGAGAGGATAAAACACCATATTCCTCTATCTTGGCTTTTAACATGGCCATCCATCAATACTTGTAGTATCTGATTACGCCAGGTCTTTCGCGGACGCCCTCTATTCCTGTTACCTTGAACACTCGCCCATATATTTTTTTAACCATCCTTTTCTCGCTCATACGTTCTAGATGACCAAACCATCTCAGCACTCCTTTCTTTATTCTGTCACCCAATTTAATGATCATCATGAATAATCTCTACATAACGCCAAATCCGTCAGTAGTATAAAAACTACCAAAACTAGAGATACCAAAAAATTAGCGTCATAAATAATATAATATTTGTCTCTGCCATAGTTAGTATTGCCATTGAAAACTACCTAAAAATTTCTTGGCACTGGATACTGTTTCAACCATTGCATGGTCATGAATCTTGACCATTAAAAATCTCCGTCATAAAGTGCTGGCTCGTTCTGCGTCCGTACTTATTATGTTATTTATTTCAAACGTAAAGAGACCTTAGCAATGCTATGGACCTTGTGTTATGACTGAGTTTTTATAGTCCTGTGTGGAGATCGTCATAAATTGTTAAGTGTCAGAGAGTGCCCCCGGTGGTCGGCAATCCAACAGAGTTGGACCGGACTTGGCTCCAAGTAAGGTTGGTAATGGATTAATAAAGCTGTGAGAACTTTTGGCCAAAGAAGCTATACCTATTTTGCAACAAAACTCTACAACATCCTTCCTCCATCCTTCAAAAATATTGAAAAGATTGAAGAGTTAAAAAAAAAGATCAAAGTATGGCTAAATCAAGTCGATGCAGATAAACTAAAAGGAGTATTAAAAACTACGTAGAAATATAAAAATAGAAAATAAATAGGTATAAACTAGTCCGCCTCAGCACAGGAACCCCTAGTGAGGAGGACTAAGAACACAAATATTAATAATAACATTATATATACATAAATACTACTATATTAAACATGTACAAATTGTATCTAAATAGAACCTAATAAAAAAAGAAAATAGTGCTACGTAACGTAGCATATTGGTAGCATTGATGACGGACACAATTACATAAATAATTGTGCATTTCTTGCTTTTTATACCTCATTATTTACATTTTATACCTCATCATTATTTGCGCAATCTGGTAGCGTTAGTGACGAAAATTTTTTCGTAGAGATTTATGTGTGTTTTATTTTTTATTTTATTTGTTTAATTAAAATTATGAATACCTGCTTAAATACAAATATTTATTATTCCAGACCAGAAAATATTTTCTATGCCTAAGCTAAAGTACATATATCTGAGACACGTTAAACGTATTTTCGCCTAGGAATTTTCTTTGTTTCGAATATATTGTTCATTGCTAACAGATTGTGTTTATTTGTGATTTTTTTTGTGCAAGAATGTGCAAGAAGAAGAAATTTCTGGGTGGATTGTTCCCAGGGATATAACAAAAACTATTTTATCTTCGATAATTTATTGTTTTTATTTATTTATTTGATTAAAATATTTAATTTTGTACTTTTTTTCGCACTCAGAGCAAAAATTTTATTGTAACGGAAGTCGCGCACGCAGCATGTAGCGAAATTGAAGCGGAAATGCGAAACCAGAACTAACGACGCCATATTGAGTTCTTGTCAGCTCTTAGATTCTGTTGTTTATGTTTTACATGCGAGTTCACGAACGTCTTGTTTCGTTTAAGAAAGTTTTAGTTTAGTTTTTAAGCATACATGAGTACACGCACGAATTTTTAAAATATAAAACATGATATTATACATATAACGTATTTACAAAATTTATATTTGCCTTTTTTTTACAAGGTAACATTTTAAGGTAACCCACGCACATTTTACGCAGAAAATGAATTAATCTTCACCATGTACGAATTTGACAGGGTGGCTTCATTTCGTATTCTAATTGTAATTTTATTCAACCCCCTGTTGTGAGGGATGAACCTTGTCAATTAAAGCGGCCACTTTATGTCGCAAATATAAATAAAATAATTGAACAAATTTTCCTTTCCACTAGGTCGCACTAGGTAATTTTCCCGTAACGCGAGTTTTCTTTTTACATGCTTTATTTAGTTTCACTTATACGTCAGCGAGAAATCTTGAAATTGATTTAACCCACTTTCTGACCAAAATTCGCTTTTACATTTGGCAAAAAGACGTTCTCTGATGATAATACAATAATCGTTCATTAATTTTACAAAATCAGATTGAGTTTTCAAAAAAATATATTTAAAATGCTGACGCGTTATTTTATCATACATTACACGATAGATGCGGATCGGTTTATATTATTTTAAAAATGACGTCTGTTTTAAAGTTAGTAACATACGATTTTGTTCTGTTGTAAAATGTATAATAAATTTTAAGTATTAATAAATTGTAAATATCAAATATAAATAAATTTCTAACCAAATTCGAAATGCCAAAGGCTTTAATTTAGTTTTATTAATTTCAGCTAAGTTAGGTTAAAATTTATTACCAGATTTAATGTGACTAGGAATAAAAATAACGCTATTATAAATATATACTGTGGCTGTCAAAAAAAAGTATTTTTTGACAGCCACAGTACTAAGAGTGATCACAGTATATGCGTATAAAAATCAAAAACGTGGGGCGTTCTTTTTCAAACCCCAAGAATCGTTTACGCAATATTACTGTTAAAATATCATTATTCGTTATCGTTTTTGATTTCATTGACATACGCTTATAGTGTATTTTCTTTTTTTAGTCGTCTATATAATATATCAATACTAATATATAAAGAGGTAAAGTTTGTAAGTTTGGATGTAGGAGGTAATCTTCGAAGAAGCTAGTCATCCGATTTCAAAAATACTTGTACCAATATTTAGAATGAACTTTCAGGGTGGACATACGATATATATTATTCCTTTAAAATAAAAGGGCTTTTCGTGGTGACTTATTTTGCAGCTAAGGTCGACGAAAAAATGGTCGAGCGATGCATTTTTTTACGAATGCTGCCTTAACGGTAAGAAATATTTAAATACTTTCTACAGATAAGTTGTAGAACCGAAAAAGTTCTATAAAAAAGTGCATGACGACATATATCTATATGTTAAGGTTTATACACAAATTGATAAAATATGCCTAAAAGTTACTTAAATAAGCATTTTGTAAAAGTTTTTTTTTGCATATTTTTACTTACTTTATGTATTGTAATAATTAAATTCCAACGAAATCTTGAATTACGTTATTTTTTATTCAGGTTCCTTAAATATTTACTAAAATATTAATATCTTACTATATTATCTTTCTGACATTCTTTATTAATATAATACCAACGAGTAAATAAGCGTTTTCGCTTCCAGAGGTCATCAAAATCGAATCAAGAAATCCTGAGATTCAAATTTTGGCTCGGGAATGGATTCACTAATATTAAGGTTATTGAATTTTCATTACCACGTGGCTGCGTACGATCCATTGAGAATATTTTGCCTTCTCGTGAAGTAGTTTTCTTCACTACCACCTGTCATCAAATAAAGTGTTCCGGTAAAGTAGCACACCACGTCATTGACAATATTATCGACTCGTCTTTTTTCTGTTGCTGATATTGTGCCAAAAATTAATTCAGTCTATTTTTTTATTACTTATTCGTTAGTACACACGTTTATTCCAGAATAATACAATTATATACAACGAGAGATTCATCCCGCGACCGTCTGTCTTCTCGAGAAAACTTCTAATGCCGCGCCCGTATACACACGCACGCACATCAAGACACATTACAATGATAATCTTATTGTTTATATTATTGTGTTTTACTTATTTAATTATATTTGTTTTATATGTAACTACGTATGTATGTAAATTAAAATGTTAATAATGTAAAAGCCCGTAATGGCGTGGATAATTTGAAAATAAAAAATTTAAAATATGTGGTTATTTGAAAGAGCCATTCTTTTGACTGCCCCTTCCATCGTCCTACTCATTGTAGATGAGCGATCTTCAGAAAATCTTCGATATCTGATCCGTCATACAAAACTTACAGTTCACGCTTGCATCTTATTCTCTGTTGCCAATATTTTAGAGAATCTTCTTCTCTCAGATAGATTTTTATTTTTTTTACTTTTTAACAAACATACCATCAACAGGTCATTAATGACCCTAATTGATGTCCTAGAGTGACATTAGAGTACAAAGTATGAACATTTTGATTATTATATAATTAAACAATACACGATTAATTAATAATAAGTAATGAATAATGAATAAATAATAAATGATGATATAATAAATTATAAATAGTACTCTGACTAACGCATATCAATATACCTATCCAATTTTAGGAATGAGTTCTAGTTTTTACACAATTCGTAATACACTTGTTATGATAAATAAAAAATAAATAAACCCTTAATGATAGAATAAATTGTAAATAATATTTAGAAAAAATAAATAGATATCGAAAATCAATAAATACAATTTAGGAATAAGTTCTTGATTCGCATAAATACTACATTAATAAAAAAAATTCTTCATGATATTTGTCGGATATTTAGTATACTTTATTCTGCTACGTATGTACAAAATGCTACTACGTATGTATGCTACAGAATAATGCAATTAGTCTAAGTTTCGTTTTAAAATTAATAATAATTCTTAATTGCAGCTTTCGCTTTTGTTTATATTTCTTTTAGAGCATAAATACATTTGTTAGATTGAATCAATATTGCTTTTCATTATATTTTCATTGTGTTCGAGTTGTTGACATTCCCTCCGAGATATTTGAAGTTCTTCGAGATACTCGGATTAAAATCCGGCTGAGATTATTTCGATAGGCATAAATAATCTTGTGATCCGTTGGCAAGAATGCGAAGAACAAATAGCTCTTACTTTATTTAATAAAGTTCCTTTACTCTCATGTTCTAAAAAATCGAATTAGATAGTCAAATTTGCCCTTATATTCGTAATAACCTCGTGTAAACAAACAGATTTATGAAATTAATTAGCTTCAGTTAATCTAGCTTTTTTATTTTATTGTATTGAATTATATTTTTTATACGCTGGTGGATCGTGTGAGCACAGCAAAGGAGGGACTGGTATGTTCATGTCCAGAGAGTAGACAGCACCATACTCCCCTATATCGCACCACATAATCAGCCTCACGGAACCCGCCCTCTGATGAACACACCGCGTAGGTCTATTAAAAGGAAAAAGCAGAAGAGGTTAATTTTTCAATTTTATCAAACCTGCAAGCACCTTTGTGTAAAGGATATGAATTTTTCCCTGCAGAGCGCCGCGCAAGGATAATCAATAATAAACCCATTATACGTTTGTGCGTGTGGGACGATTTTCTCCCTCTAATTGCCACAATCGACCCCCCCCGCCTATTAACGATTCCGCAGCGCGAGTAACGAGTAGCCCCCCGCCTTTGCACACACGCGCCCTTGACATGTGTTAACTTGAACACTTTAAACTTAAGCGTGAAGAATTACAATCGTTGAGGATATTAAAATTCAATTTATTACTTTCGTTCCGTCCAATTTCAAACATTTCATAATCGTTCTTTTTATTGATTAAGTAGCATATGGCTAGTTTGGTGATGAATCAATTATTAATAATTATCGTATTATTTTTGTAATTGGAGCTTTTCAAATTACCCTAAATTTATGATAAATGGGGTAGTGTGTTTATTTTCTAACACCGTGAATTGGTATCTCTAAGCATCCTATATGACATACGTGCTAGTACTATAACAGTACTAGCTACATATAATACTATATATATCTTAGCATCCTATATGACATACATAGTATGGATGAATCAGCGAAGTGACATATAATAATATGAAGACATTAGCGATGATGTCTTCTTAATCCACTTCGTAGTAATCTATTTTCTGTTCTATTCTACAAAACACTGAATGGAAATATGAATATCATACTTCGTATATCCTTAACAGGCTATATTTGTTTTGGTAATTATTGTTAGACACGGTAAAGTCATTCCATTAAACATTCCAGATCAATTGCACATAGTTGTGAAGGATCCAGAACTGTCTATAATAGAATAGGCGGCCACGCAGGTATATGAGATAAATTAGGAGAGCCGAGCAGAAAAAAATCTGTTTTGACAGAACATGACGTCTAGCAACATCGTCAACGATTTGTATATAATTATTAGTGCGATAACTAATCTTGCAGGCGCTGCTGTATACTTAGTTGTGAAATTTTATAATTATTATTTAATTACAGTTTTATTTGAACCCCATAGCTGCGAACACGTTAAAAATAATTCATTTAAAAATTATAATAAAAGTCAACTACTTGACGAATTTACGTGACATTCCGTTTATTTGTCCTTTATTATTAATATATTTAAGGTACTTGCGATGTATTCCTTATTTTAAATTTCATATATCTGTCGCCAATTAAGGCCAACAATTGTGTAGAATTACCGAAAAATTGTTTATTAACTGCTCATAAAAAATGTTATTACGTCACATTTTTAACACCATATTTTTTGTTGTTATCATCGTAATAAAGCTACGTAAAAACAAATAAGTACGGGACGAATGTGAGAAAAGATAAATACATAAGTACTCTTTCAAATAAATGTAAGATCTTAATCTAAAACTCAAGAAGCATGACGGTAAGTGCATCCGGCCGAAAAATGTTAAAACTCTTGGTGCATTTTGTATTTATATACATAGACAGTCATGTAACGTAAATATATTTCAGGAATAAAGCAGATTTACTTTTTTACTGTCTTAAGAACGATTTAACGTGACGCGAACGAAAAAGCAAGAAAAACCTGCATACGGTAAACAAAATATTGAAAAACACAAATGTAAGTCGTAAATGCAAAATGAACACATATATTAAAACTATTTTCAGACCAATTTGATTTATGATAGCGATGCGTAGACCTGGATACACAACATTACAAAATATACTTGATATTTGAATATTTGAGAGGAGAATTTTCGGAGCCATAAAGAAAACCAGACAATGAAGAATCAGGTGGAACCATGTACCACAAGTCTTGTTTGATATACAAACCAGATATGGTGACCATGTCACGACCCCTTCCCTCTTGTCTTGCCTAACTTTTTTGTCAGTTGGAAATTAACGTTCGATAGTGCAAGAGGCAAAAAAGTCGATCACCACCTCCGGAAAGAGAAATTGTCATCATCGTGCGATATCAGAGAATATCGTCAATTTTGGGCACCTTCGGATGTGTAGGTCTTTGTCAAAGTGTGTTGCTTTGATCCAAATTATATCGCGACAGGTAAGTCGAGCTTCCTTTTCCTTTACAGTTATTTCGTATACAGTCCATTTAAAATCATCCCAATTTACCCCGCCCAATCCTATTCTGAATTCCTTCAATTTACCCGCACCTTCACGAGTCTGGCGATTAGCGTCAGATTCGGATTAGAATTAAATTTAATTTAATCTCTTCTTTTTTATCTTCAGTGCACCTTTACTTATCTTTACTAAGTCTCGGTCCTGAATCGCATTCACAGCTGACTCAAAGTGTCACCAGCTAGCTCAAGCACCCATCCTCCAGTATAGTAGTTTTCTAGGTCTTTTTCGGTCCATAATTATACCAAGATTATCTTCTTTTTTCGGTTATCACTTCAACGCGTAACGTAGCCAAAAAATTAAATTAAATCTCTTAAACATTAATAAATATTTTAGAAAGAAACGTGTAAAGGGGGAAATATTTTTCCGTACGCAAGATGTCATTGGTTAAATGCGTTGAGGAATGATGTGACGCTTTAGATTATGAGCCTTATTTTAAGCGGCATCTTAAGGACTCGGAAGTCCATGAACGCATTCACTTGACATTCGTGTTGTGGTCTTCTCTGCTGAGCCCTCGCCTGTCTCTTGCACATCCGTCTTTATCATGTTGACTTTGTGCATGTACGAGACTAATCTACTAAGCCACGAGCCGTTCACACAATAGCCTCCTTGATTTCATCTTCTTAACAATAAAGTTGAAATCTTGGTAAAAAAGATGTTGCTTATATATATATATATATATATATATTAGGTCCTTACATATGAAATTGGCGTTTTGCCGTACTGGCAAATTTGATCTCAAATATCTTTTTACATGTATTGTATTTATACAACTATTTACTCATGTATTTGTGTTTTGAAAATTATAATTCATTTGTTTTTTCCTCAATTGTTTTTTTCTTTGCGTCACTCAGTTAACAAAATGAAAAACTTGAAATATCGCGTTATTTACGAGTACGAGTTCCACCGTGGCACCAGTGCTGCAGAAACGGCTCGAAGGATTACTGATGTGTATGGCGGCGGTGCCGCAAAAGAAAACACAGTGCGTTTTTGGTTCCAACGTTTTCGTTCTGGAAATTTCGACCTGCAGAACAAGCCCCGTGGACGGCCGGAGACCAAAGTTGATAATGAAGAATTGAAGGCTATTGTGGAAGCGGATCCATAGCAAACCACATCCGAGTTAGCTGCAGGCTGCGGTGTTAGTGATAAAACTGTTTTAATCCACTTGAAGCAAATTGGTAAGGTAAAAAAGCTTGAAAGGTGGGTACCTCACGATTTGAGTGAAGCAAATCAACAAACGCGCGTTGACTGCTGCGTTGCATTACTCAACCGGCACAATAATGAAGGGATTTTAAATCGAATCATTACCTGTGATGAAAAGTGGATCCTGTACGATTATCGGAAGCGCTCATCGCAATGGCTGAACCCTGCCGAACCAGCCAAACCATGCCCCAAGCGAAAATTGACTCCAAAAAAGTTACTTGTGAGCGTTTGGTGGACTAGTGCTGGTGTCGTTCACTACAGCTTTCTTTAATCTGGCCAGACGATTACGGCAGATGTCTACTGTCAGCAACTGCAAACCATGATGGAAAAGCTAGCTGCTAAACAACCGAGGCTGGTTAATCGCTCTAGGCCACTGCTGCTTCATGATAACGCTAGACCACACACTGCACAACAGACGGCTACCAAATTAGAGGAGCTTCAATTGGAATGTCTAAGACATCCACCGTACTCTCCGGACCTTGCCCCAACAGATTACCATTTTTTTCGAAATTTGGGATAACTTCTTGCAAAGGAAAAAATTCAACTCCGATGGGGCTGTCCAAAACGCATTCAGAAGATTTTATTGATCACGTCGCGGAACGTGTTTTTTTTAGTAATAGGCTCGATGAACTACCTAGATTGATGG